>CAUYTI010083098.1:0-57822 GCA_963575145.1 Galago senegalensis
TTCTTTTTTTTTTTTTTTTGAGACAGAGCCTCAAGCTGTCCCCCTGGGTAGAGTGCCACGGCATCACACTCACAGCAGCCTCCAACTCCTGGGCTCAAGCGAGTCTCCTGCCTCAGCCTCCCAAGTAGCTGGGACCACAGGCGCCCGCCACAACGCCCGGCTATTTTTTGGTTGCAGCCGTCATTGTTGTTTGGTGGGCCTGGGCTGGATTTGAACCCGCCACCTCAGGTGTATGTGGCTGGCACCTCAGCCACTTGAGCCATAGGTGCCGAGCCATCATTCCCTTTTTTAAGTGAGGAAAAAACAACCACTGAAACATTGGATAGATCCAAAGCATAGAATTTTATTTTTCAATATTCAAAATCAACATTGTCAACTTTAGGATCATAAAAATGCATTTAGCATAATTTTCTATGCTGATATGACAAAAATATTTGGCATAAGGATCACGAGATGATAAAAACACATTCATTTTTGACAGCAATTATTTAAGGACTGTATGTACCCTCAACGCTGAGTTTTCCCTTTGAATTTTCCACTCCACCCCTCCTGACTGTGGTATCACTCAGTAGCCCTGTGACCTGATCTTAGTGTATTTTTCTGTATTTTTTTTCTTGCTATTCTCTTTTGTTTTGTCTGTTTTACCGAGTCAGGATCCTGCCTGTTCCTCTCCATCCCTGCATGTCCCAGCTCCCTCACCTCAAAATTATCTTTTCCTTTTTTTTTTTTAAAATTTCCGATTAATGGGAGGGTGAAGGGCATTCAAATGGGGACAAAGGAAGTCAAACTCTCACTCTTTGCTGATGATATGATCTTATACCTGGAAAACCCCCAGGACTCAGCCACGAAGCCCTTAGAAGCGTTTGAGAAATAAAGAAATGTCTTGGGATACAAAAATCAACATCCACAAATCAGTAGACCTCATAGATGCCACTAATAGTCCAGCTGAGAATGAAATGGAAGAGCATGCCCTTCACAGCAGCTTCAAAGGAAGTGAAATACCCGGGAATATATTTAGCAAAGGATGGGAAGGCTTGTGGTAAAGAAAACCGTGAAACCCTCAGAAAAGAAATAGCGAAGATGTTAACAAATGGAAGAACTTGTCTTTTTTGTCCCCGGGAAGGAATCCCAGCCATCCGCCAGCCCCGCGAGAAACCTTTCCTCCTCCAGAAGCCTGGCGAGCTGCTGCTCCCCAAACACGCTCCCTGTGGCCATCTTGTCACAATGAGCTCATGCTCTGCCTCACACCAGGGTCATTTCTGTCCATGCCTGTCTCTCATTAGACGCTGAGTTCATTCAGGATACACGCTGCATCAACGTGAGTCTCTGGGTCTGCCTGTAAGACCTTAGCGTGGATCACGGTGCACATTACGTTTAGTAGGGGCTTAATCCCAGTTGAGTTCAATAGATGACCAGGAAAATTTCCTCTGAATTTCTAGATTGGTAGGAATTTCTGTAGAGAGATGCTATTCTGCTTAAAAGCGGGATTGCTTGATTTTATTTGTAACGGAAAACGTTGGCCACAACTTAGCTGTCTAGAGTAGGGGAGTAGGGGATGTCTGAATAAATTAAGCTAACCGTTCAGAGTGGGATACTGTGGGGCTGTCACGGGGATGCAGAGAATCAGGAGTGACTAAAAAGAATTGCCCCAAGGGAGCTAGGGTGGTCCAGGGTTATGGGCACAGAGGCAGTGGGTGGCTCCTGAGCTGGGAGTCCAGCTGGGAGTGGGCAGCCTGGGGCAGTGGCCTGGGAGGAGCAGCAGGACGGCAGCAAGAGTGGTCTGCAGGGAGCAGAGATAGAGGCTTAGGTCAAGGCACGGGGCCTACTAAAGAGGTCCTAGGATACATGGATGGGCTTGAAAAGGGACCCAGGGACCTGGCAGCAGGCTGGCAGAAGCTATCAAGGCTGTGGTGTGACCATTAACCAGACCTCAGCTAAGTTTGCAGCCCAGTGAGACAGGGAGAATATTTGGATTCCATTTGTTTAATAACCAAAATATGCCCAAAGAAAAACCTAGAAAAGAGACATCCAGGTCCTAATAATGACTGGGCATTTTTATATTCTCTTCCTTGTGGTTTCTCTGTATTTTCTGATTTTCCTAAAAGGAACATGTGTTGCTCTTATAATAAAAAAAAAAAAAACCTCCAATAGAAGTTGGTTTTTAAAAATAAAATCACAGTATACATGTTGCCTGGGGACATACTTAGGACGATAGCCATTTTTAGTTTAGTGGTTGCTTGCCAAAGTACAAACTGTTACAGGTGGTCCCCAGGGATGACTCCCTCCTCTCCCTTCCCATGGCCACATGTTGGTTCAATAGTGTGGGAACTTACCTGTTAGCGTGACTAAGTCCCCTGTAGCGTGCTTGCACAGATGGCCATACCACGTATGCTGCAGTAACCAACCATGTACACGTGCCTTCTGCAGTCTGCCAGCAGCCACTTCTCCAGGTCCTTCCAGGAGGAGCTGCTATTGCTGTCCCTGTCTGGAATCACCCTACTCATTTTCTGAGCCTTCCTGCCCAAGATAGGGTTGGGACAGGCCAGGATGTCATGGAGCCATGGTCCTAAGTATTACTATTTTTATAGAAATAGAGTCTTGGTCCATTAGCCATGCTGGAGTATAGTGGCACAACCATAGCTCATTGTAACCTCAAACTCTTGGATTCAAGCCATCCTCCTGCCTCAGCCTCCTGAGTAGCTGGGCCTATAAGTGTATGCCACCATGCCTGGCTAAATTTTAAAAATTTTGTAGAGGCAGGGTCTTGCTATGTTGCCCAGGCTGATCTCAAATACCTGACCTCTGCCTCAGCCTCCCAAAGTGCTGGGATTACAGGCATGAGCCACTGTGCCCAGCCCCAATTATTTTTTAATTCTAATTATTTTGTTTTTTCATATCTGAGCTACTCTATCCATTCTTTATTCATAGCTACTCTGAATCCAAGCAATTTTTAAATTCAGTAAACCTCAGTTGCAAAATAAAGACAGTTAAACTAACCAATTCTTAGGTGTATGTCATCCTTACCACCCTATGTTTTTGTGGGGTGTTTTTTTGGTGAACATTTATCCCAATTTTCTCCAAAAATTGTGGGGTGGATGAGAAATTTTATTACATGGTCCCAAGTTTTGATGTGCGGTGGTGAGGCCTGGGTAGGAAATAGTCAAGAAGTCCCTGTTCTTGCCTTCACCATCATCACATCAGAAGTGGTTCATCTATTTATTTCTCCATTTTCTGTTGGGGGTTCAAGCCCTCCTTGGATCCCAGTTTGCTTGGCAAGGGTCCTGACGCCTTGTCCATCTTGGAGCATCTTCCTGGTACCCTCTGAACCCTGGGTACAGGCCTACCTAAGGCAAATGGCCACATAACCTAGGAGTTAGTGCTACCATGTACCTGACTCAAGTGCCTCCTGGATTCTTATTATGGTGCTTGAACTGCTAGGTTGGACCCCATCTGTACTGACATCCGCTGGATTCTCATTTGATTTTTGCCACACCCTAGGTCAGGGCCTAGTGGAAAGGACATGCCTGGCCTTGGCCCAGAAAACCCTGTATTATCTGCCCCCCAGACAGCCTTTCCAGAGGCCACTTTCCTTCTTAATTCCTGCACTCAAGTGACACTGGTATTCTTTTTTTTTTCATTGAGACTAGAATTTTTTTCTCTCCATCCTTCCTTCCTCTTTTTTTTTTTTTTTTTTTAAAGAGTCTCACTGTGTTGCCCTGGGTAGAGTACCATAGTGTCATAGCTCACAGTAACCTCAAACTATTCAGCTCAAGTGATGCTCTTGCCTCAGCCTCCTGAGTAACTGGGACTATAGGCACCTGCCACAATGCCAGCTTATTTTTAGAGATAGGGTCTCCATTTTGCTCAGGCTGGTCTTGAACTCCTGAGCTAAAGTGATCCCCCTGCCTCCACCTCCCAGAGTGCTGGGATTACAGGTGTGAGCCACCATGCCCCACTTTTTGTTTCTTGAACATGCTGAGGTTGGGTCTACCCCAGGTCTTTGCATTCACTTCCTGTGCTCTCTTGCCTAGAATTCTCCTGCTCTGGGTCTCTTCTCTTCACCTGCTGGTTCATTTCCACCATTAGGTTTCAGTTCAAAGTTGCCTCCACATAGAGGCTTTCCCTGACCACTACCCGTGTGACGATCCTGGCTCTTTCCCTACTAGGGGTTGGCCACCTTTGCAAAGATAGGAAATAATGTCTCACTGTTGCTTATTCTCCTTTGCTTGCCTTGCAAACTCTTCAAACATGTAAAAACCATACTGAGATTGCAGCTCCATACCAAGACAGACTGTGGGCAGGACTTGGAACCTGGGCTGTGTTTTAACAGCCTTGCTCTAGACTGGCTCATCCTGTTTGATGTGCTCCACAATTTATTATTATCTGCAATTATCAGGTTCCTGTTACCATGATATTATTGGTCTGTCCCCTGAAAGGCTTGGGAAACGTGTCTGTCTCGCATCTCTGTGGTCTGATATGGCATCTACGCATTGTAGACCTTCTATACATTTTGAATAAATAAATGAATGAATAGGCCAATGAATCTCAGTGTGAATCCATGCGTGCCACACTCAACATCTGTATCAACTAGGCAAATCACTTAAATTCCCATTCTCGATTTTATCACTGGCAAGGCGACAGTAACGAGAAGTGCACTGTGGCTTGTTGAGGTGATGAGTTGGGAGGACACCTGTGAAGTACCCAGCCAGGGGAGGCCCTCAGTAAATCCTGGCTCCTTTTTATTTACTTCCTTTGGCAGCTTTCTCCTCAGGGACAGCCTCTCCTTTGCGCTTACCCCTAGTCCCCAGCTGCTCCCTCATCCTCCCCTCCGTCCACCCGCACAAGGTCCCAGCGTGCTTTGTGGCAGAGCCTCTCCAAGTATGACAAAGCTCTTGGATCAGCAGAAGTGTTTACAGCAGAGATTGTTGCATGCAGCTGGGATGAAGGCCATTGGCGTGATTGATGGAGGCTGAGAGCACGGAGCATTCCCAGTGGGTGTGCAGATCCCCTTGGATTTAGAGCACGGCCTCTGCCCCTCCTCCCCTCCTCGTCCTTGGCCAGGCCTGGCTCCAGCTCTGATTGTAATTCCCCTGACTCTTCGGAGAGGGATGGGAGGAAACAGCACAGCCAAAGAAGGGCCTTCCAGTCTCCCCCCAGGCAACGCTTCTTGCCTCACAAGCTCCAAGAAACTGGAACAAGATCCCTGAAGTGTGCGTATTGCCCAGCTATGGCCACGTGGAGGGTCCTGGAGGACTCTCATAATCCTGGAACGTCAGAGCTGAAGGGACTGAGAGACCCCCGTAAACCCCTCCTCCCTCCTCCCGGAGGCCTGTCAGCGGGCCTGGCGCCTCCTCTCCTTCCTCCTGGTGATTCTGGTCTAACTGCAGCCACCATGTCCCTTCTAGTTTATTCTCTTCCTGCTGCCAGAGTCACCTCCCTGCAGCTGATCAGGTCAGTCCGAACTGACAGCTTTCAGGTGGCTCCCGCTGCCTCCAGCTGAAGTCTAAATCAGTCTGTTCTCTGATGCTGCCCAAACCAGGGCCACATCTGCCTTTCCCCTCTGCTGGCCCTTCCCTTCTGGGGCTTCAAGGACTGCATAGCACTCTCGCCCATCCTCTTAGACGTGCTCTTGATAGGCGGCTCTGATAGCCCAATAGCTGAGAGATCCTTATCATCTGGGGACCATGTGCCAGGCTTTGATCCGCCGTCACTAATTTAAGGATTAACAGGCTTGCTCACAACCCTTCTACCAGGTGGGCAATCATGATACCATTTTATAGGTAAAGAAGGGAAAGGAGTATAATATGAGATCACTTGCCTAAGCCACATGGCTAGTGAATGGTGGAGCTGGGTCAGACTTGAACTTGGAGTCTAACTCCAGGGCCTACATTAAATGCACTGGGGTTGTGAAGACCTGCCAGACGCTAGTCTTTCCCATAGGAAATTCTAGTCCACGAAAGCCAGAGACGAGAGAGGTGGTGTGGCCCTGTCACTAACACAGAGCCTGGCACACGAGTGAAACAGGTCCCAGAGGAGACACAAGTCACTCCAGGTCATGTGACATGCTCTTTCTATGGCCCAGGTGCTTTTTGTCCTTGTCTCAGAGCTCTCTGCTTCAGACCAAGATGTGGGCCCAGCTTCTGGGAGAAGGGCATGGCACTGACCGTTCCCTAGGCCTGTGGGCCTCTACCACTTGCACTGGGGTGGGTTGCTACCTCTTCCTAGTCCTCACAGGATGATTGACAACACTGGTCCCCAACCTCTTTGGCATCAGGGACTGGTTTTAAGAAAGACAATTTTTCCACAGACTTGGGAGGGGGGGCATTTGATTCTTGTAAGGATCGTGCAACCTGGATCCCTTGTACACAGGGTACAGGAGGGTCATGCTCCTATAAGAACCTAATCTGCTGCTGAGGTGACAGGAGGCAGAGTTCAGGCAGTGATGGGATGAGGGGAGTGGCTGTAAATATAGATGAAGCTCCCCTTGCTCACCTGCTGCTCACCTCCCGCTGTGCACTCTGGTTCCTACCAGGCCATGAACCGGTCTTGGTCCTCAGCCCAGGAATTGAGGTTGCAGATTTGCAGTGTCTGCTGATCAGGCTGGTCTCTGGGGAGCTCTCTGTAACTTAGCACCCCTGAGGTATCCAGTCCAGGGTCAGAAGTGATTTTATACACCACAGAGTCTATGTGTGTAGCCTTCCTAATGGATCATCTTTAGACTTCCAAAGTGCAAACCTGATAAACTCCCCCTCTAAAGAACCTTCAGGGGCTCCCCAGTGCCTCCTGATTAAGCTCAAATTCATTCCTCACCCTGGCTCTTTCCAAAACTTTTCCATCAGGGATGCTGCTTATCTTTCTACTACACCCAGACATGTCCTTGACATCATAGTCAACCAGGACCCCTTGCTGTGGGAAAGTGCTACGGCTGAGGGTGCAAGTGACCCCTGTGACCCACACTCTGCATCTGGCGTCTGTTCTATCTGCTCACCTGCGTGATCTTGGATTCATTGCTCCCAAACCTAAGCTGTTTCCAGGATAGCTGCCTCTCTGACCTGCTGCAGGCACCAAAAAGTGGTGGAAAGGTATACAGAGGGCCCCAGCGCCAGGGCCCTGTGTTGGGTGGAAGAGGGGAGGATGGGGAGGGAGGGAGAGGGCACTTTAGATGGTGCTGGGACATATTAGGGTCTTTAAAAATTTATTCCCTTTGGCTCTTTCCTTCTACCAAGTTTGAATTCTGTTACATGAGGATAGCATTCTGTTTAGGCGATTTACAGGTAAGTTAAGTGTGATTCAGAGTTTATTTAGATAGAGTCCAAGTTCTGTGTATGAGAGTCCTGAGTTCCATTTCAGAGGTTCCTAGTGTGAGGACACCCTCTTCTGGTTGGCTCAGGGTGCTGAGAGCCCTTGGGGGTCCACTGTCTACCCCATCAGAGCACTGGCTGCCCCTGGCAGGAAGCTGGGGAGGCCCGTGGGACTCCCAGCAGGTATAATGCTGATCTCTTAGGATATATAATTTGCACGGGACAGATGTTTTCTGTTGGTGGAAAAAGAAATAATAACTGTGCTGAGACCCCCCACTTCTACTGCTGGAGGGTCGCCAGCGCTAAGTCAACAGCTCTCTTTCGAGTGTGTACACACATTCTTCCATCCTGGTCAGTGGCTGTGGGCCACCCTGAGTCCACGCAGAGGTGTGCATGTGTAAGTGTGTGTGATGGGGGTGACCAAATCACAACCCAATTTGAAAATGCTTCCTCCTCCAGGAGGCTCTCTGAGCCCCTCAGCCAAGGTAGTGGTGCTGGTTGGTGCATGTGGCTTGCCACCCAGTATCACGGAGGCCTTGCTAAGGGTGCAGCGTGGAGAAACCAAAGTGAACTTGAATCTCAGCAGCATCATTTAAGAGCTGTATGACCTCAGGCCCCACTTTCTTTGCTTGAGTGGGAATAACAATGCCCACCTGTTAGTTGTCTCGGGGCGTTAATACAACAAGACGTGTGTGCTTGGCAGAATGAAAGCCCTCAGACAAGGTCTGTTTCCCTCCCTCCATTACTGCTGCCAGCTGTGTGAGGGCAGCTCCCGGACCTGCTCTCATAACCTTGTCTGTGTCAGGCTTCGCATTCCCTCGGGGGAGGGGATGAACATATAGTCAGGTATCTCTTAATGCCTGTGATATGCCAAGACGTGCTTCCGTAGGTGATGTGTGAACATCATAGCATGTGTTTACACAAACCTTGGTGGTGTCGCCCATTACACACCTGCACTAAATGGTAGGGCCTATGGCTCCTAGGCCACACACCTGAAGGGCATTTTATTGTACTGAATACTGTGGACCAGGAGTCCCCAACCTTTTTGGCACCAGAGACTGGTTTCGTGGAAGACAACTGCAAAAATGGACCAGAGGGAGGATTAGATTCTCCTAAGAAGGGCACAACCTAGAACCCTCCCACGGGCAGTTTAAAGGAGGGTTCGTGTTCCTATGAGAATCTAATGTCACAGCTCATGTGACAGGAGTCTGAGCTCGGGTGGTGATGCCGGCGATGGGGAGCTGTGTTACCTAAATACAAACCAAGTTCCTCTTGCTGGTCCACGGCTCACCTCCAGCAGTGCCGGCCAGCTCCTCACACCCCAGGGGCTGGGGACTGCAGCTGTAGACAGTTGTAACACAATGGTGAGTATTTGTGTATCTAAACATATCTAAACACAGGCAAGGTACAGTGAAAATACAGTACTGTAATTTTGTGGGCCTGCCAGCATAAGTGTGGTTCATTATTGACTCTGATGTGTGGCATGTGACTGTATACCCTTGGAGAAAAGGATGTTTGCTCAGCACATCGTGAGGATCAAGGACGATTTGGTGTCAAGATGAAAAATCAACTCATGGGTTTCTCAACTGGCTGTTGTAGTCTTTTAGGTTTCATTTATGTAGTAACTATGTTACTAAGGTGACTTGAGCGTATTGATTGAGGCAAAAGCCACAGAATAATAGAATTAGTATGGATTTTTGCCACAGACCACTTGGTCACTGTGCAGAGAAGGGTAGTGACTTGTCTAGAGACATAGCCAGGTATAGGCAAGTTGAAGTTTGAATTGAGGCCTCCTGACTTTTAGATTGTCACAGGGCAATACTTATCCCTATCAAATTTATAGTGTTGGCTGGCTCTGGGTGTGAGAGTCCTGGCCCTTTCAGTAGCTTTCTGCCTCAGGCTCTCACCCAGTGTCCCCTTGACTGATGTATGAGTGGAAAGCGCTGTGTTGACTTTCTTTCCTCAATTTCCCCTGTGACGGAAGAATAAAGAATTCTTTGGTGCCTGGCAGCCCAGCCCGCCCACCTCCCTCTGAACATAAAAGAGTGCAGGCAGCCGCTTTCACTTCTAATTTGTCTCAAGTGGAATAATCCAGAAGGTGGCTTTCAGGGGTTTCCTGGAGACAGAAATGCTACCTATCCTGTGGCCTGGGCCTGAAGGGGAACTTTCATGAAATACGGCCTGAATATTTGACGTCGCCTGGATGGAATAATGAAACACTTCTTATGGGCAATTTATGAGTCTGAAAAACCGGGCAGCTGACTTTCAAAGGCAGACGCCAGCGTGTCAGCAGGTTTCTCTTAAGGTCAAGGCAGAGATGAAAACCTGCCTGGGGCTAAACGAGGAGCGGTTTGGATGTGGGCGGGTGGATTTCATTCCTCGCTGTCGGCACAGTTTGCCACACCCCTCCCCTGCATTATTGGAAAAAGACCCCTGGACTTGAAATCACAGGTCTGGATATAAGTCCTGACTCAACCACTTACTAGCTGTGTGACCTTGGGAAGTTGCTCGACCTCTCTGAGCATCGGTGCTCTCATGATTAAAATTAAAGTAGCACCCTCGCCTCTAATAACTATCATGCATATTAAATGTGGAAGTGCTGGGCACATAATGGGAAATCATTGTTAAAACATGAGCAGAAGTATGTAGCACATATGTGAAGTAAGACAATAAAAATGGTGACTATTTATCGTGAAGCCTGGAGCTGGGCTCATCAACAACCTTATGTGGACTTTGATCGAGTCAGTCTCTCTCTCTCTCTGTCTTTTGGCTTTATTTCCCACATCTAGTAATAAAAGCCAGTTAGGAAAGGCTTACTGTCTGCCGGTGACTGTGAAACACTTTGTCTCCCTCCTTCCATTCCTCTCTTCTGCCTCCTCTTTCCCTCCTCCCCCCCCATACTGAATACCTACTGCAGGCTAGGCACTGTTCTAGGCGTCACGATACAGCAATGAACAAAAAGAACAAAATTTGAAGGCCTTGCATATATATCCTAGCCAAGGATACAGGAGGTAATCAAAATAAATGATTTGCATAGCACATGAGAAGGTGATGAGTGCTGTAGAAAAAAATAAACTATGGAAGGGGAGGGCCTGCATGTGGGAGGGGTGGTCTCACACAGTGGCCAGCTGCTTGCTCACTGAGAAGGGACACTGAGAGAAGATGTCTCAGTGTCTTTGGCCAGAGATGCATCTTCCAGCAACTCACGAAAATGATGAACACAAAGGGCAAGAGGAGTGGCACCCCACACATGTTCTCTCGGCCCATTGGAAAACATGGAGCTGTTTCTTTGGCCACCTGCATGCGACTCTACAAGAAAGGGGATATTGTCGACGTAAAGGGAACGGGTTCTGTTCAAAAGGCGTGCCACACAGATGTCACCATGGCAAAACTGGAAGAGTCTACGGTGTTGCCCAGCATGCCGTTGGCATTGTTGTAGACAAACAAGTTAAGGGCAAGACTCTTGCCAACAGTCTCATCAATGTTCGTATTGAGCATATTAAGCACTCTGAGAGCTGAGATAGCTTCCTGAAACGTGTGAAGGAAAATGATCAGAAAAAGAAGGAAGCCAAAGGGAAAGGTGCCTGGGTTCAGCTGGAGCACCAGCCTGCTCCCTCCAGAGGAGCCCAGTGTGCGAGAACCAACGGAAAGGAGCCTGAGCTCCTGGAACCTAGACCCTATGAGTTCACGGCAGACTAGACATGGCAAGCTTTGTCACAGTCAGTGGAAAGGCCCCTGAGCTGCTGGAAACTTTTCTCTGTGAATTCAGGGCATAATAGCTGTGAAAAATAAGAGGCTACTATAAAGAAAGAAAGAAAGAAAGAAAGAAAGAAAGAAAGAAAGAAGGAAGGAAGGAAGGAAGGAAGGAAGGAAGGAAGGAAGGAAGGAAAGAAGGAAGGAAGGAAGGAAGGAAGGAAGGAAGGAAGGAAGAAAGGAAGGAAGGAAGGAAGAAAGGAAGGAAGGAAGGAAGGAAGGAAAGAAGGAAGAAAGGAAGGAAGGAAGGAAGAAAGGAAGGAAGGAAGGAAGAAAGGAAGGAAAGAAGGAAGAAAAGAAGGAAAGAAGGAAGGAAGGAAGGAAGAAAGGAAGGAAGGAAGGAAGGAAGAAAGGAAAGAAGGAAGGAAGAAAGGAAGGAAGGAAGAAAGGAAGGAAGGAAGGAAGGAAAGAAGGAAGAAAGGAAGGAAGGAAGGAAGAAAGGAAGGAAGTAAGGAAGAAAGGAAGGAAAGAAGGAAGAAAAGAAAGAAAGAAGGAAGGAAGGAAGGAAGAAAGGAAGGAAGGAAGGAAGAAAGGAAAGAAGGAAGGAAGAAAGGAAGGAAGGAAGGAAGAAAGAAAGGAAGGAAGGAAGGAAGGAAAGAAGGAAGAAAGGAAGGAAGGAAGGAAGGAAGAAAGGAAGAAAGAAAGGAAGGAAGGAAGGAAGAAAGGAAGGAAGGAAGGAAGAAAGAAAGGAAGGAAGGAAGGAAGAAAGGAAGGAAGGAAGGAAGGAAGGAAGGAAGAAAGGAAGAAAGAAAGGAAGGAAGGAAGGAAGGAAAGAAGGAAGAAAGGAAGGAAGGAAGGAAGAAAGGAAGGAAGAAAGGAAGGAAGGAAGGAAGAAAGGAAGGAAGGAAGGAAGAAAGGAAGAAAGGAAGGAAGGAAGAAAGGAAGGAAGGAAGAAAGGAAGGAAGGAAAGAAAGAAGGAAGGAAGGAAGAAAGAAAGAAAGGAAGGAAGGAAGAAAGGAAAGAGGGAAGGAAGGAAAGAAAGAAGGAAGGAAAGAAAGAAAGGAAAAGAAAAAATGTGAAGGAGGGAGGGAGGGAGAAGTGTGAAGGCCCTGAGTTGGTCGCAGCAGGGGCAGTGGGCTGGGGTGGGGTGGGGAGGGCAACTTGGCAGACCAGGTTGGTGCCTGGTTGGCCAATTTACTCTGAGATGGAATCCAGTGAAGGTTTTTTTTTTTCTTTTAAATTTTTAAGTTAACTAGATTTTCATTTTAGAAAAATTTTCCCATCTTTATGTTTCTCCAGAAGCATTCTTATTCCCTTTCAGGAAGGTCTGCCTGTAAAACCTTGCCCTGAAGTCTGCCCTCACCCGCTGTCCCCACTCTCCTGTCTCAGGGCTTACTTCTGCACTTGAGGGTTTGAGTAGAGAAACAAGAAGGCCCCTCCCTATATTTTAAGAGGACCACACAGTTACGTCATCCACCCCCAAGTGCTCTATGAGGTGGCTTTTATGATCCCCAATTAAGGGGTTTCTTTTCTTTCAATATAGACAAGGATTAAAACAAGGGATCAGAAAGAAGCTGACAGTTTGTCCCAGGCCACATAGGTCACAACCTTCACTGTTGTCTGTGACTACCCTTCAGAGAGGTGCCAGGCTGTCTCCACAGTTCCCAACTCTACCCTTCGTAGGCCCCACTGTAAAAGTTCCCTCCCTGAAGACGACTTTGCTGGTCAATTCAGTGACCTGAACTCCTGTGTGATTTAATCTGAATATCCATTATGTAATTTACTTCCAGAAAGCACAAAGTGCTGTGTTTTAGGGGAAAGTGCCCTGGACTTGGAAATAAGAGACAGGCTTTTTCTGTCATCATCATCATCAATATTACGATTCTTTTGAAAATTATTAAACTCAAATATCATCCTATCATCCTTAATTGCAGATTAAACCACTATTTCATGTTCTGTGGGCATTTCATAGCCTCCTTGAGGTTCTGCAGACTCCCAAGGGGCTGAGGTTTTTATGGTCATCTCTGCTTTAAGCTTCTATGTTAACAAATGCTCCCTCTTTTCTGCAAAGTCAAAATGTGGCATGAAGCTCACGCTCATCCCTGATGCCTGTAGAGAAACTCATTTGCACAGAGCTTTCGTTGAGTTCACTAAAGATTGTCACCCTGTGGGATTGCACAGTACAAACAACAAACACCTTATTTACTTATTTTTGGCCAGGACCGGGTTTGAACCTGCCACTTCTGGTATGTGGGGCTGGTGTCCTACTCCTTGAGCCATAGACGCCGCCCAACAAACACCTTCTAATGTAGCCACTTCACCTTTAGTATATTTATTCTATATATAATGTCTTAGCTAGGACTGACATAACAAAATACCATGGACAAGGTGGCTTAAACAACAGAAATTTTGTTCTGCTCAATTCTAGGGCCAAGAGGTCCACAATCAAGGTGCTGTTGGGTTTGGTTTCTAGTGAGGCCTCTTTCTGGACTGTAGACAGCTGCCTTCTGCTGTGTTCTCACACAGCTTCTCTGAGAGAGACCTTTGGAATCTGTTTCTTACAAGGACATTGATGCTATTAGACTAGGGGTCCAGTTTTATAACCTCATATGACCTTGATCACCCCTTAAAGGTTCTACCTCTAAATACCATCATCTTGGGAATTAAAACTTTAACACACGAATTTGGGGGGAAACATAATTGGACCCATAACATGTATCTTCTTCCATCTTTTTACTTTCAGCATATTTGTATTTTGAAATTTAAAGTGCATTCCTAGAGACACACTATTCTTGAATTTTGCTTTTATCTAGCCTGACATTCTCTATTTTCATTTTAAGCTGGGGAGTTTTTGTCTCTTTACGTTTATGTTTTCTTCAATTTTTAAAATTGATACATAATTGTACAATTGTAATTGTTCTGGGGTCCCTGCGATATTTTGTCACATGAATAGACTGTGTAATGATTCAGTCAGAGTGTTTAGGATATCTATAATCTCCAACAGTCCATCAAAGCACTTTTTCTAGGATGAGTTCATGAACTTTATTGTCAGGACTTGTATGACAACTCTAACAGCCATTCTGGGAAAAGAGTTTCAAAACTGCTTTGAAGGGTGAATTAGGCACTGGTTTTGGTGCATAGTTTCGTGCCCAGGAATTCCCAAAGACCACGTCATCACGCTGGCCTAACTAACCAAGAGTCCTTTATTGAACAGCTGGCTGGCAACTGCCTTGATGTCCCAACATGGGGTTTCTGAGAGCAGCCCTGAGTGCTTAAGGGGTCAGGTTTTTAAGGCTTGGTCTGCGTCCTGGTTGGCACGTGGGCTGTCCAGGTGCATCTAGGTAGGGTAGCAAGTAAGCATTGTACAGAAGCAGAATTTTGTGGTTATTTAGCTATACATTTTAGTTTCAGTACTTTCCCCACCTGGTATTGTTTAAAGGTCAGTCCAGGGACAGTTGGTACCCCCCGGTCCTTTCCTTGGGAGTTAGTCAAGTAAGAAATTGGGAGTGAACTAGAAGTAAGAAATCAATCAGTACTTTCTCATCTATCTTGGGAGTGAACTAGACTTACTTTATTTTTTTGAAAGCTTGCAGTCTGGAAATCTGCCAGGAGTTAACTGGTATTTTTCCATTATAGCCTAGGCCTGACACCTCTCTACCTTAGCCTAGGCCCACTAGGCCTAACAATAGCTTTCCAGGGGAGTACTTAGAAGATGACCATAGTGATATTCAGCAGTGAGGTATGTAGCACTTTTTCTGGGATGAGTGTGTGAACTTAATTGTCTGACCTCATATGTTGAGATATGTTCCTTCTGCACCTAGATTGTTGAGAGTTTTTTTTTTTTATCATGAAGGGATGTTGAATTTTATCAAATCCTTTTTCTGTGTCTGTTGAGATGATCATATGGTTTTTGTCCTTCATTCTCTTGATCATATGTATGACATTTATTGATTGGTGTGTATTGAACCATCCTTGCATCACTAAGATAAATTCCACTGGATCATGTTGTATTATATTCTAGATGGGTTTGGTTTGCTGTTATTTTATTGAGGAATTTATATCTATGTTCATCAGGTCTATTGACCTGGAATTTTCATTTTTTGTTGTGCCCTTACCTGGTTTTGGAACCAGGGTAAGGCTGGCCTCATAGAATGAGTTAGGAAGAATGTCCTCCTATTGACAATCCGGAATAGTTTGACAATTAGTTTAAATTCTCATTTGATAGAATGTGGCAGTGAAGCCATCTGGTCCTGGGCTTTTCTTTGTTTGGATGTTTTTATTTTGAGTCTATCTCGTTACTCATTATTGTTCCGTTCAGTTTTCCATTTCCTCCTAATTCAATCCTGGTAGGTCGTCTGTGTCTTCCAGGTTTTCCATTTTGTTATTGTATATTTGTTCATAATAATCTCTGATACTCTTTTGTATTTCCGTTGTATTAGTTATAATGTCTCCTTTTTTTCTTCCTGATCTTATTCATCTGGGGATTCTCCTTTTTATTGATTTTGTTTATCTTTAAAAAATAAACAAACAACTTTTTGCTTCTTTTATACATTGTATTTTTTTTTGGCCAGGGCTGGGTTTGAACCCACCACCTCTAGCATATAGGGCTGGCACCCTACTCCTTGAGCCACAGGCGCCACCCAATACTTTGTATTTTTTTAGCCTCTATTTCTTTTAGTTCTATTCTGATCTTTATTATTTCTTTTCTTATACTAATTTTAAGTTTTGTTTGTTCTTGCTTTTCTAGTTCTTTGAAGTGTATCATTATACTGCTTATTTGAAATATTTCTACTTTTCTGATGTAGGCATGTTTTGCTATAAACTTTTCTCTTAGGTTTGCTTTTGGTATATCCTGTGAGTTTTTATATGTTGTGATTCAATTTTCATCCATTTCAAGACATTTTTAAATTTTGTTCTTAATTTTTTCATTGTTCCCTCGGTCATTCAAGAGGATGTTGTTTCATTAACATGTATTTGTATAGTTTCCAGAGTTTCTCTTATTATTGATTTTTAGTTTTATTCCATTGTGGTCTGAGAAGATACTTAGTAGGATTTTGATTTTTTAGAATTTTGTTAACACTTGTTTTATATCCTGACCTATGGTCTGTCCTAGAGAATGTTCCAGGTACTGTTGAGAAGAATGGATATTTTGTAGCTGTTGAATCACATGTTCTGTAGTTGTCTTTAAGATCCATTTGGTCTGATGTGCAGTCTGTATCCAATGTTTCTTTGTTAATTTTTTGTCTAGATGATCTGACAAATGCTGAAAATGGGATGTTTAAATCCCTAACAATCATTGTATTGGAGTTTATGTCTCCCATTAGATCTTATAATATTTGCTTTATATATCTGGGTACTCTCGTGCTGGGCACATATATACTAATATTCAGAATTGTTACATTCCTCGTTAAATTGATCCCTTTACCATATAATGAGATTTCTTGTCTCTTTTTACAGTTTTTGACTTCAAGTATATTTTATAAACTTATATCTGATATAAATCTAGCTACTTTTGCTTACTTTTTCTTTTTTTTGAGACAGGTTCACTATGTCACCTTTGGTAGAGTGCCATGGTGTCACAGCTCATAGCAACCTCAAACTCTTGGGCTTAAGTGAGTCTTTTCCCTCAGCTTCCCAAGTAGCTGGGACTACAGGCGGCCCCCACAATGCCCAGCTATTTTTTGGTTGTAGTTGTCATTGTTTTTTTAGCTGGCTCGGGCTTAGGTTTGAATCTGCCAGCCTAGGTGTGTGTGGCTGGCGTGATAACCACTGTGCTATAGGCACCAAGCCTCCTTTTGGTTTCTATTTTCAGGGAATATCTTTTTCCATTCTTTTACTTTCTATTTATGTGTGTCTTTATAGGTGAAGTGAGTTTCTTGTAGATAGCATACAGGTGGGTCATTAAAATAATCTATTCTACCAGTTCTTTTCAAGTCAAAAATTTAATTCATTTACTTTCAAGGTTATAATTGATTTGTGAGAACTTAGTCCTGTCATTTGGTTAATTGTTTTTAAATTATTTTGTATACCCTTCATTTCTCCATTTCTCTCCTATGGTTTATTTATCATTACAGTTTGGTGGTTTTCTGTTGTAACATTTGAGTCTTTTCTCTTCCTCATTTGTGCATTTTCTGCACCAGAGAGATTTGTATTTTTGTCTGTTTTCATGATGGTAGATGTGGTCCTTTAATTTTTAGATTTAGGACTCTCTTATAGGGCTAGTTTAGTGGTGATAAACTGCCTCGGTTTTTTACTTGTCTGGGAAAGACATTTTCCCCCCTTTATTTATGAAGGATAACTTTGCTGGGTATAGTATTCTTGTCAGGCATTTGTTTTTTCCTTTCAGCACTTTCAGTATATTATCCCATTCTCTCCTGGCCTGTAAAGTTTCTGCTGAGAAATTTGTTGTTGGTCTGATAGGGATTCACTTATTTGTGGCCAGATGCTCTTCTCTTGCTGTTTTTAGAATCCTCTCCTTGTTTTTGGCCCCTAACAGTTGACTATACTGTGTACTGTGCCATGAAGAACACAATTTTGGTTTGTGGCTATTTGGAGACCTTGAGCTTCCTATATCTGGATATCTAATCTCTTGCCAGACTTGATAATGTTTTACCTAATATTTTATTAAATAGTTTTCTATGCCTTTGAGTTTCTCTTCACCTTCCCCAAACTGGCACCTTGGGCTTGTGACCAGGGTAGGTGGGGCTCTTCTTAGGCAGGTTGCACTGGCAAGAATCTATATTTTGCTTGAGATGGGTTTGCAAAGAAGCAGGCTGCATGATCATGGGCAACATCTCTGATGTATTCTAGAAATCCTGGTTTCCCTGCCCCTCCCTAGCCAGATGGGGGCTGCATCTGTGTTAAGCTGAAACTCAGCTCGTGGATGGGGCACAACCCAATGTCAAACTTTCAAGATGGTGCCTTGCATGTGTGACTAAAAAGGATAGGTCCCCACCGAGGCAGGCAATGTTGGTGAGAAACTGGAAATGCTGTGTGCTCATGTCTCATTCTCAACAACAGCTCACAGCAGGGCAGTGGGGAGTCACAGGGATGCCTATCTATCCTTAGAGCTGTGTGATGGCTACAGGTGCACCTGTGGTTCTCTGGTATCTAGGCTTTCAGAATGGTGTCTGGCTTAAGTTGCTCTAGGCTTGGATATCTGTGGGATTCTGCATGAGTTTCCTGTCTGGAATAATGTCTCTGGGAAATCTCCAAGCATCTCCTTATGTTAGCTCCAAAATGTATCAGGGATTTTCTTATAGACAAGATTGTAAAAGCTTGTTATGGTGACTAGAACCCTGGGGTCTTCTCTCTTACTGTTTCCCCACATCCAAGAGTATTTAGTAAGTTATGTAATATTCAATATGTCATTATAAAACAGGCTTTGTGATGATTTTGCCCAAATTTAAGCTAATGTAAGTGTTCTGAGCATGTTTAAGGTTAGCTAGGCTAACCTATGATGTTACTTATTTTCCCTGAAAATAAGACCTACCCCCAAAATAAGCCCTAGCAGGATTTCTATGCATTTGTTAAATATACCCCTACCCCATAATAAGACCTAGTGATGGGCATGGCTATGCAGTGTATCCGCTTAGCCATGCCATGCATTTCGGGTGGAGCAGTAGGGAAGACTGGAATATCTCTTATCTGTCACAGCTCCTTTCTTCAAGCTCTTCACACTTGCTCGGTGTGCGTGTGGTAATCACCATCACAGGCATCCTACTGCGCACATGTGAATGGCCAGGGGAAAGGAGCTCACGCATCACTAGCCCCAGCCCCATGAAACAAGGTTGGCTCCCCCTGTCAGGTTCCAGAAGAAGATGACTTAACTGTATTTGAATAAATGTAGATTGTTGTTATACTTAATAAAAATAAGACATTCCCCCTGAAAATAAGCCCTAGTGTGTCTTCTTGAGAAAAAATAAATATAAGACAGTGTCTTGTATCAGATACATTTTCAAGCTACAATGTTTCAACTTACAATGGGTTTATTGGGATGTAACTCCATCTTAAGTGAAGGAATATCTATACATTATGTCTTTTTGTTTTCTAATTGCTTTTTTTTTGTTTTTACAGTTTGACCCTGACACACCTAGGTGTGTGTTTGTTTTTTAAATATTTGTCTTACTTGGTGTTCACTGAGTATTTTGAATTTGTAAATTTTTGCCTTTACTAAATAAAAAATGTTCCAGTCATTATTTTTTAAAATATTTTTCTTTCATGTTTTTATAGTCTTCTCTTTCTAGCACTCCTTTTACATGTATTTTGACCCTTCAGTATTGTTCTGAAGATCCTTGAGTTTTTTTTTCATTTGCATTCAATCCCTTTTATATATATATATATATATATTCTTCAAGTTGGCACATTCCTATTGATTTGTCTTCAAGCTCATTACACTCTGCTTTGCCAATCTGTAGTCAAGTCCATTGGTCCAGTAAATTTTTAAAATTTTAGTTGTTATACATTTCAATTCTAGTTCTTTTTTATACTTTCAGTATCTGTGTTGAGATTTCCTTCTTGGTAATCTTCTTGGTCACTTGTTAAGAGCATCTTCCTTTAGTTTTTGGAAAATATTTATAATTGCTGTTTTAAAGTAATTACATATTCGTTTTTTTTGTTTTTTGAGACAGAGCCTCAAGCTATCCCCCTGGGTAGAGTGCTGTGGCTTCACAGCTCACAGCAACCTCCAACTCCTGGGCTCAAGTGTGTTTCCTGCCTCAGCCTGCCAAGTAACTGGGACCACAGGTGCCCACCACAACGCCCAGCCATTTTTTGGTTGCAGCCGTCATTGTTGTTTGGTGGGTTGGGGCTGGATTCAAACCCACCACCTTAGGTGTATGTGGCTGGCACCCCAGCCACTTGAGCCACAGGTGCTGAGCCAAAGTAATTACATACTAATTTCAACATCTGGGGTAGCTTGGGATTCTTGATTATGGGTTACTTTTTTCCATTCTTTGCATATCTAGAATTTTTGATTCTGCACTGAACATTGTTGATAATAGGTTATAGAGATCTTGAATTCTGTTATCTTTCCCTGAAAACATTACTTTTTATTCCAGGAGGCAAGAAGAGGTTACTGGCTCTTCACCTTGACTTTTTGTAATCTCATTTTTATGCTTTCAGAGACAGGATGATCTATGGAAAGCCTAACGTCATTCCTATTCTGTTCTAACTTAATGGGATAACCCCCAAACTGTGTGTTCCTTGTGAATCTTGTGAGGGCCTAGGTTTAGAATTTGTAAGAGTGGATCTACAGCTGTGATATACAATATGGTGGCCACATGTCACTATTTAAATCTAAATTTATATTAAATAAAATGAAACAGAAATCATTTCCTTAGTTGCTCTAGTTATATTTTAAGTGCTTGATAGATACATATGGCTAGTGATTATAATTTTGGGAAGTACAAATAATATTAACACCACTGCAAAAAGTTATATTGGACAGTGATTGTCAAAAGTATACCTTACTCTAATGTGTGGTACTTGCTTTTAAGTTGTTACCATGCTGTGTCTCAGTTGGAGGTCTGAGGTGCGAACAAGATTTCTTCACTATGGCTGGACTATCTCCTCTGTCCTCTAGCATTGACTTTTAATATTTCTGTTCCATTATCTACTGTGTCATAACTGCCTTGTGGTAAGCCTGTGTGCTCCCACCCTATCCATGCACAGCCTAGCTCTCTGCCAAGAACTTCGCAGGGTATCCCTACCAGGATTCCAGGGACCTTTGTCTGTGTAGTTACTCCTCTCTTTAATTCTACCCATTTCAGCTGCTGTGAACTCTGTCTTCAGGCTGATCAGCTTATCAGAATGACCATGCTCTCTCTGTCCAGACTCTAGATCGCTGCTCTGCTGTGGACAGAGGAATCATTCCCAGGCAGAGAGGGCAATTGTTGAGGCTCACCTTGTGAGTTTACCTTCTCTTGGGGATTATAGTCTTGTATGCCTATTGTCCAATGCCAGTAAACAGTTGTCTTTTATATTGTATCCAGTTTTATGTTCGTTTGTTTGTTTTAATGATGGATAGGCTAGTTTATTCTACTGATCCCATCATATCTCAAAGTGGAGCCCATTAATTATATAGAAAAACAACTTACAATTATAACTTATGTATTCCTGTTTTAAAAAAATTCTTTTCCTACTGGATTTTTCTTGTTGGGAATTTACCCAAACATATGGTTTGGATGTTTGGCCCCCTCCAAATCCCATGTTGAAATTTGATCCCCAGTGTTGGAGGTGGGGCTGAGTGGGAGGTGTTTGGGCCATGGGGTAGATCCCCTCATGAATGGCTTGATGCCTTCCCTGCGATAATACGTAAATTCTCACTTTATAGTTCACATGAAAACTGGTTGTTCAAAGGAGCCTGACACCACCTCCTCCCTCCCTCTCTTGCTCCTTCTCCTTCCATGTCACACACCTGCTCTCTTTTCAACTTCCATCTTGATTAGCAGCCCCCTTAAAGCCTTCACCAGAAATAGGTGCTGGTGTAATGCTTCTTGTACAGCCTGCGGAACCATGAACCAAATAAACCTTTCTATAAATTACTCAGTCTTGGATATTCTTTTATAGCAGTGCACATTGGACTAACACCATCGGTGACTAACATCACGTTGTTTTGCTGGCTCCTCTTTCTGTTTTTATATTTTTTCTTATTGAGATTCTCTGGGAGTTCTTTTCTTTCTTTCTTTCTTTCTTTTTGAGACAGTCTCACTATGTCACCCTTGGTAGAATGCTATGGCATCACTGCTCACAGCAACTTCAAACTCTTGGGCTTAAACAATTCTCTTTCCTTAGTAGCTGGGACTCCCAAGTAGCTGGGACTACAGGTGCCCACTGCAACACCTGGCTATTTTTTGGTTGTAGTTGACCCAGGCTGGATTCGAACCCACCAGCCCCGGTGTATGTGGCTGGTGCCCTAGCCACTGAACTACACACCTGGGAGTTCTTTTCTTATATCATGCAGAAGATTCAGCTCTCCATAGCTTCCATCATCAAATCTGTATAACCAAATTCATAGAAATTCTTAGCAGAACAAAAAGACCCCTCTCCTATTTAAAAGAATCTGTCTATCCCTTTTAGAAGATGGTTGTAGTCATACAAAAGCCAAAATTCTTCTGTTATTGTTATTGTATCATTAGCTAACTTCATGGCTTCATATCCTGACCTCCTTAAATATGTTCTCTACCCATTGGTCAGATGGAACTTTGTGAAACTTACAATGTTATTGTTCTTTAATGGTTTCCCATAGCATATGAGATAATATCCTCAACTGACAAAGACATTCTTCCATGATCTTATCCTTCCTATGTCTGTTGCTTATTATTCTGCACCCACCCCAACACCTACACACGCATGTAATTTCATCCAAACTAGAAAGTCTGTGGTTTTCAAAACACCTTAAGGTCTTTCTTTCCTCTGTGCCTTTCTCATGGTGTTTCTTGTACCTGGACTACCCTCCCCTCATCCCCAAATTCCCTATTTTTACCTGGTGACTACAAATTTTTCTTTAAGACTCAGTTTAGAAATATTTTCCTTTTGAAAGGACTCCCTGGCTTTGACCTTCCCCAGCTGGATCAGGTTCCTCCTCAGCTCCTGCTGAGTTTCTATAGGCAAAAGGCCTATATACCTCTGGCCAAAAAAGCTGTTTGAGAGACAGCAGTGAAAAGACTTTGTGCAGGCATACTTGTGAGAAACTGAGGCAGAATCCCATATGGCCGCTGGTTGGTTGTGGGCATAAAAACCCCCTGACCTAAGGTTGGCCTGGTTGGTTGGGGACTTAAACCCCCCTGACTTAAGGCCCACGTGGGAGTGGAAGTTTGCAAACAAGTTTTCTGTATGTCTTAGAAATGTCTTATTTATGCCTTGCTTAAAATTGGAGTAACTGCCTCTAAACGGTGAGGCCAGCAGGGCAGGTATTCAATCCACCTTCCTCCTCCAAGCCTCAGGCTTCATCAGATAAGAACAAAAGAAGTAATGGCTGACATGTTCTCCATTAAGTTATGTTAAAAGGATTATGTTCAAAAGGATTATGTTAGATAAAGTGATATCAGTTAAACCGTAGATTACTAGGGAGGAGCTAGTCATGAGATAGTTACAAGGTGTTTATTCATGAGATGGATTATGGCTTGTGATGAATATTAATGAATTCATTGCTGCACAGTGCACATGTGCAGAGGGATTGTAATGAATATTAATGAGGTACAGTGCACATGTACACAATGGACTATATCAGCCAGGAGAGAAAGAAAACTTGTCACATGCCTGAGAGAGCTGTGAACCCCTTTATTTAAATATACAATTTCAACATGTGGGCTTATGCTCCACGACACCGCTTCTCTGTGAGATCCTAACAGCAACAAGTTTCCTTCTATTTCCCCTCACTGCCTAGGAGGGAAGGACTCTGTCCAGGTGGTCCCACCAGTGTTGAGCATAGGGCCTGGCACATAGCGTGTGCTCACTACTGTATCATCCAGCCACCCAGTAACTATTTATTGAGTACCTAAATACCTGCAAGGCACTGTTCCAAAAGCTCTGCCCTTTGGAAGTTTGTATTCCAGTGAGAGAGACTGAACACAAACAAATATGTATATATATAATTCAGAAAGTGTTAAGTTTATGGAGAAAAATGAAGCAATGTAAGGGCATAGAAAACAATGGCAATGCTATTTTGAATAGTGTGCCTCTCCAATGAGGTAACCCTGGAGCAGAGACTTGAATGAAGGGAGGGAGGGAGCGTGCAGGTGTTGTGGGGAACACCATCAGAGGATGAATGATAGGGATCTTGAGTGGAAACAGTCTAGGTGTGTTCAAGGAAGAGCAAGCAGGCTGGTCTGGCTGGAGCAGAGTGAGTGAACAGGGCAGGGAGACAGAGGAAGTCCTGGCTCATAGGACCTTCCCGGCCAAGGCATTGGACTTTTTTCTCTGAGTTTAATGGGAGAATTTGAATAGGACAGTGATCTGATCAGACTGGGGTCTTATAGGATCATGGTGGCTGCCTGCTGAGAACAGACTATCAAGGAGCGAGAGAGGGAACCAGGAGGCCAATTAGAGGCAATCTCCCTGGTCGAGGCAATCTCCCTGGTCAAGGCAAGACAGCATGGTGGCTCGGGTCAGGGCATTGACATCGTAGTTGGGGAGAACTGCTTAGTATGTATTTGAGGAATAATTATGGTTAAATTTCTTCACATCTAGCTCCTCTGTGAGCCTATAAAATTCTGGAAAAAAGGCCTATGTTTGATTTATTATTACACTCTGAGTACATTATATTCAAAAGTCCTGCTAAAAGGACTAAAGGAGTACAATATTACCTTTTAAACCTAATTCTCTTGAGCACAGATAAATAGAGGGAAGGATGAGATACAGTATCTCAGGGTTATCCTGTTATCCAGATGAGGAGACTGAGAGCTTAAACCTCTTGATCAAGTTTTCAGAAGCCACAAAATAATGAAGCCAGTCTTTAACCGTGAAGCTGTGACTCAACCTTTAACCTTGACTCCACATCCCTAACCTTTTCCATTCCATCTGGTAGCCTGGAACAGATAGGGAACAGGGGTGCCATGGGATGTGTGGACCTTGGTCCTGAGAAGCGAACCCCACCCACGGGGTGTCAGGTGGAGCCTCCTTCAAGAGCAAGCCGTGAGATGCTTCTGGTAATGCCTCTTTGTTCAAGCAGAGTCAGCGAACACCTGTGCGGTTGGGAATCTTGGTCCTTCTGATTCACACAGGGAGGTTGCATTGTATTTTTCTATTTTTGGAAAATAAAAAGAAAAAAACCCAAGTCCCAGTTGCCACGTCTGTTAATGACACACACAATGGTGTGTTAACACAAACAATTATCGAGCTGGACAGCACCCAGCTTTCTGCCAAAACAAACCTTCCTGCTCGGCCGACCTGGGAGTGCTTCAGCCAGGAAGGGACAGAGCAAGAAGAGTGGACTGCGGTCTTCATGGTCTGGAAGCAATTACATGCCCCAGCTATTGGCATTGCTGACTTCCCTACAGGCTCCAGTCGGGAGGACTGGGGCCCAGGTCTCCTGTCCTCTCCTCCACCTGTTCAGAGTTTGTTTCTCCTCGAGTGGGTGGGATCAGATGGTCTCTAAGGTCCGTTGGTTTTAAGAGGCTACAGTTCTGGGAGGCCTTACAGGAGCCAGTGGAATAACTGGGCTCTGAGTCTTTCGTGCCTGCAAGAAGGAGGGTCTTATCTTTACAGCACAGCCAGTTGGCAATGCCTTTGAGTGAGGAGGCCAGACAAGGAGTGGGGGCCACCTCCAGATTGCTCTACCAGCTGTGAGCCCTTGGGCATTACCTAAATCTCTATTTTCTTACCTATAACCAGTAAATGGGCTTCCCTAAAAGGTCTATTATAAAGGGTGAATAAAATAAATACAAGATATAGGGTCCCTAGCACTGTGCCCGGCACATAGGAAGTGAGGAATACATGTTTCTTATGCCCCTTTTCCCGTTCCTTTATTCTTCCTTCCCTTCCCTTCATTCTCTTTTCATTTATTCCCTCTTTGCGTCCTTCTCTTACCTTCCAGAAGAAAAGTGTACTTGATTGTGTGCTGTGAACCAGTTTAGCCGCTCCATTCAATTGCAAATCACTCAACAGCCGGCACCGTGCATTGGTCATTATCTTAAGCTCTGTACCTGCATGGGGTAGGTGCTCAGTAAATGCTTGGGGATCAATGACTGACTTGAAGGAGTTCAAGTGAGTCCTGCCATCCCCAGTTTCTTGGCCTCCGCAGCCCTCTTTCTTCTGATTGAAAAATAAAAATCATACAAGCTCACATGCTCACTCGCTTGCCTTCTCCCTCCCTTCCCCAGGCTATAAAAAACATTATATTCTGAAATGAAACAAAGGTAATGGAAACCAGAAATCCATGTTTTGCGTGAGATCGAAAACATATGTTAAGAAGGAGGGTTCAAAATGATGAATCTGCACAAAGCCGTTGGCAACGTTCCCCCCTCTGCCTTCCCGCTCCAGTCAGCAGCGGGAGCCAGCAGATCAGCCTCAGCCCCCAAACTGGGACGGCCGCTGTTGTCAGGGCAGCAGGCCTGGCATAGCCATGTCCAGCCTGTTCCCTCCTGGCATCTCCTGGGGGACACTAGGTGATATGGAGTGAGGATCACGCAATGTTTTTCTGACCTTTGGAAACATGGGAACAGGATCTCTTTGGGTTTGGAAACAGGAACCCTAATCCATAAAATGAGAATCGTCATTATCACTTGTTGAGTCTCCTGTGAGATAAGATTTTTGCCTGCATTCATTTTCAATGTTCATTCTTCCCGTTTTGTAGGTGGGGCACAAAGTGACCCACTAGTAGGTGTTAGATGGAGAATGCAGTGTTACTAATACCTAGTTGATGCTGATTTATCATTTGTTTGTTTGTTGTATGCATTCATTCAATACATGTTTGCCAAGCACCTGCTCTGTGCCAGCCACTGGGGGTTAGTCGGAGATACCGCACTGAACAAGACAGATTAGGTCTCTGCCTTCATAATAGTTGGCAAAGATGTAATCATCTGTTTAATGTCCAAGCTCAGCTGGTGAGACCTTAGGTAATGCCCAGATTTGGGGTTTGATTCATCTCCATGTCTCAACCCCTGATGCACGAACGTTCCACTTTCCATCTCTGTTGGATGGAGAATACCCTCCAGAAGTCGGTGAAGAGCTACATGGCTGTTATTGGCACCAAGGTGGTTAAAGATGTGAAGGAAATTCCAGGTACTGTGGGCTCTGAGATGCAAGCAACCCGAGTGTAGGTGTCAGGGGAAGCTCTCCTGAGGAGTGACGTTTAGCAGGAGACCTGGCAGGTGAGTGGAAGCTATCCAGGGAAACTCGGTAGAACTTTCTAGCCAAGGGAAATGTGAGGAGGGAGAAAAAAGCCTGGGGTGATCAAGGTTAGGGAAGGAGACTTGACAGAAGAGGTTTCATACTTTATCTCATTTCATTTTTGCATTAATCTATGAGGGAAATACTATCATCATACTGCCTCCCCCCCCTTTTTTTGTGACATAGTCTCACTATGTTGCCCCTGGTAGAGTGCTGTGTCATCACAGCTCACAGCAACCTCCAACACTTGGGCTTAAGAGATTCTCCTGCCTCAGCCTCCCAAGTAGCTGGGACTATAGGCACCCACCACAATGCCAGGCTATTTTTTGTTGTAGTTGTCATTGTTGTCTAGCTGGCCGGGGCTGGGCTTGAACCCACCAGCCTTGGTGTATGTGGCTGGCACTATAACAACTGTGCTACAGGTGCCGAGCTATATCAGGAAACTGGGGCTAAGTTAACTGGCTTGCTTGAGGTCACACACCTAGAAAAAAAGTGGATTGGCTCCCCTGACTGTGCTCATTCTGAAACACAAAGCTGTATCTGACAAGGGCTCTGTGGTTTGGCCTTTTGAAGTGGCTGAGAATGGGCAATGGGACCAATAACTGGAGATCTCTGAATTCAGATACTTTGAGCTGTGGAGCCTGACTCTTAGTTACACCATTAGTAGGGGTAGCTGAAACCCGGGCAGATGTTGATGAATTACTTTTTACCATGGGCAAATCTGCAGGTTTTAGGGGGCTGCATAAGATAGCATCTTATCCTGATTCCTGACATTGCCCTGGAGCCTCTCCAGATACCCCAAGGGTCTGAATCTAAAGTGGTCTAAGACCTTGCGTTTGCACATTGTTAAAACTGCAGTTTGGGTGTGGCCTCGGCCAGGAAGCCTTCCTTGAACACTCCCAGCCTGGCTCTACGTCCTCACTTTGGTTGGTCCTCCTACCTGCACCCACCATTCTCCACCCTCTACCCTGGGAGTTCTTCTCTTGCACCCTGAACCACACAGTATTTTAAATTTTCATTCACTTGTCCACCATCCACTTGAATGTGAGCTCCTCTAGGGCAGAGCTTGGGTCTGATTCATCTTTGTGTCCCAGGAATTTAAGACCAGCCTGAGCAAGAGCGAGACTCTGTCTCTACTAAAACTAGAAAAACTAGTGGGGTGTCATGGTAGGCACCTATAGTCCCAGCTACTCAGGAGGCTGAGGCAAGAAGATCATTTGAGCCCAGGAGTTTGAGGTTGCTGTGAGCTATGATGATGTCATGGCACTCTACTTAGGGCAATAGGGTGAGACTCTTTCTCAAAAAAAAAAAAGAAAAAAAAAGAAAAAAAAGAAAGAAAAATTACTCTTCTTTTTTCCTAAAAGAAACTGTATTTTTATTAATTACTCTGCTTGTATCTGGTTCCAAGTTTGGAAGCTGAGGTCCCTGGGTCCCCTCTCTGCCCTCAGTCCATCCCATGCCCTTGTCCCCTGGGTTGTGTGTCTGATGCCTCCTCAATAACCTGAGCTCACTGAGGACCGAAACTGTCTCACTGATGTCAGTTTGTCTGGCCTCCAGCCTGGGGCTGAGAAACAAACTCATATTCACCTCGTCATTTCTGAAAACAGGACAAGTCTGGTACCAGCACCTGTCAGCATCCCACGGGGAGAGCAAGGCCTGTTCCCTTCCTGACGCTTTCCTCAGGCCCTTCGTTTCTTAGTGGTCACTTTCTCCTCCCCTGGGCTGACTCCCAGGAGGTTCCTTATTATTTGCTTATAAAAAATGAATGTAGCTTAGTTAGAACAATTCTGGTTTATGGAAACCTAGAACAAAGTTCTCACTACACACTCACACACATACACACTATTTCCCCATTATTAACATCTTGCATTGGGGTGTCCATTTGTTACGAATAATAAAACAATATTGACATGTTAGTAGTAACTATAGTCTGTATTTACATGAGGGTTCACTCTTTGGGTTGTACGCTTCTATGGGCTTTTGCAAATGTATAACGTATAATGACACACATCTGCTATGACTGCCCTGAACATCCTCTGTGCTCACCTATTCGTCCCTCCCTTCCCCTCACCCCTGGCAACCACTGACCTTTTTGCCATCTCTGTGCTTTTGCCTTTTCTGTAATTCATACAGTTGGAATCATACAATATGTAGCCTTTTCACACTGGCGGCCTTCACTTAGCAACGTGCATTGAAGGTTGCTTCTTGTCTTTTCACGGCAGGACAGCCCATTCCTCTTCCTCCCTGCATCCTGCTCCTGGATGTACCTCAGCTTGTTTGGCCATTCACCTGTTGAAAGATGTCTTGGTTGCTTCAAGTTTTAGCAATTGTGGGCAGGGTAGAGCTGCTAGGAGAATTTGTGTGCAGATTTTTGTGTGATCATAAGTTCTTGACTTGGGTAAACACCAAGTGTGATTGCTAGAGCATATGGTAAGATTCTGGAGCCTGCCTGACCTGTGTTCAAAGCCTGCTTTCCCCCCTTACTGGCTGTGTGACATTTGGCAAGATGTTTGTTGACCTCTTTAAGTTTGTTTTCTCATCTGTGAATAGGGCTGACGGTAGGACCTACCCTATAGGGAGGGCCGTTGTGGTAATGGAATCATCTAATGTATAGAAGGTGCTGACACACGGTGCGCTGTGCTGACTTCAGCAATACTTCGAGTCCTAACCCTTGTACATGTGAATGTCAATTTATGTGGGAATAAGATCTTGAGACAAAATCCAATGATGTGTGCCTTCATAAGAAGAGGGGACACAGAGAGACAGGGAAGGCAGCTGTGTGATGAAGAAGGCAGAGATTGCAGTGATGAAGCTACAAGCCAAGGAATGGTGAGGAATGCCAGGAGCCATGGAAAGTGAGGAGCAAGTATGGATTCTCCTGCAGAGCCTTCTGCCACAAAGACTTCTGGCTTTCTGAACCACAAAGGAATAAACAGCTGTTGTTTGAAGCCACCCAGTTTGTGTGTAATTTGTTAGGCAAGCCCTGAGAGACCAGTGTGTGTGATAAGGGTGCGATAAATAGTGGGCATGAGTTTGTTATTGTCTGGGAAGCCTCTCCTTACACTCTGGGCAGAATTGACCCCTTCCTCTTTGAGGTCCCACTCTACCCTGAACAGCTTCTAGCCTGGTCCTGACACCTTTTGGGAGAGTTATTTGCACACACACTCACCTTTGACATTGTACTTAGAGTCCTGAGGGCAGGGCAACGGTCTGGCTGGTCTCTGTGTTGCAGTGAGGTCTGGCACAGAGAAGGCACGTAGCAAGGGTTGAATGAGACTCAGTCCCAAGGCCCCCATGGGGCTCCTGCTTTGATGAATACTCCCTGGTCCTAATCAAAGTGGGGCATCTGGCACCCCTCCCCCACCTTTCCCTGCACATCTGGCTAAATTAGGTGTGAATGAACCAAACACATAAGGATCCCATTTGCTTTCCCTCTGCTTCTTTTTAAGCTATGTGCATTTAGAATTAATCAGCCAAGCATGGCTGAGAGTTTTGACAAACTCAAAATATTGTGGAAAGAGTTCAAGATGTGCTGCTGATCCTCAGCACCAAGGTGGCTAAGATATTGGCCCAGCCATTTGTTCTATCTGAAGTTGGTGAAGGTTTCTAATACATGCCATCTGCCTCAGGCTTCTAGGTGAGCAGGGGTACTTGGTCTCGGGACTCACACTGTCCAGGCAGCAGCCTGTCCCAGACATGCCAGAGGGAGCATTGAGGTCTCCAAGGTGTCAGAATGCTACAGCCCTGGGCAAGTCTGAGACTGCTCACTGCTTGGGGCTTCACAATGCTGTTCTGGAAGTCTGTAGCTGCAGATGTGATGCTGATATTGTCACATGGCTAGATTCTGCTGAAAGTGAGAGTTGGGAGGTCAAATGGCTTAAAAATCAATGCAATGGACCACTTATTTTAAAAAAAATGCTTGCATTGTGTGTGTGTAAAACAATCATTTAGAAAACTAGCTGTAAGAGAAGAAACCCTGCTTATAACCCACCTCTATAGGTCCTTCCAGCATGTTTTCCTGCCCATGTATATATGGTTATTGCATATAAACAATCACGTTGTACTCCAGTCAGTTCCCAGAATATAAACGATGTGCTCCAATCTGAGTAATGGAACACTCCAATTACACACATAAACATGTAATTTTAAAAATAGAGTTGGGAGGGTAATGCCATGTTTTCATACTCCGATTCTTTAGCTCTTTGTCCTTCAGATTTTGTGGATGCTTTCTTGACCAGAGCAGTCCCCCAGTCCCATGTTCTCACAGCATCCTGTGTTCATGTGATGATGAGTCATCGTGCCTTCTGACACTAAAGGTTTCTATGTATAATGTTTGTCTTTCCTGCCAGACTAAGTTAGGCAAGGGTGGGGCAGAGACTGACGTGAGCCGCCTGTCACTTTTCCCCAGTCCTCCTTCTGACTCATCCTACAGTCCCTGAGCCCCTGGGGTGGAGGGGAGGTGTAGAGCCCTTAACGATGGACATGGCCACTGTATACCTATGACATATCCTTGTACATATCTGCTCCATCTTCCCCAAAGGAACCTGCCACCATTTAAAATCCAGAAATTGTATCACCTAAAAAGAAATGGCTGACTTTTCGAATCCCTGTGGATGTTGGCTCTGAGCTAAAGCTAGGGATTCAGAACTGTATTGCAGTTCACCATGTAAAATGAGAATAAGGGGGCTCTTTCAATCCAGGAGGTAAGTGGAACTTTCACTTGAGTTCCATTAATAGAAACACAACAGGGCACTAAATCTTCTCACTATCACCCCACTCTGGATGTGTAGATAGAATGGATATTGTTGGCAACGGGCAGAATTCCCACACAGTTTCCTGACCCATCATAAGGTCAGTGGTGGAGAAAGGATCACACAGAAGCCATTAACATTCACCAGTTATACAAAAATAAAAAACCCAAAGCTAATACTGCATTTGCAAGGAGAGCTGAAGATATTCCACAGCTATCAAAGACTTGAAAGATACTGGCAGGGGTTTCCTAGGTACTCCCCACTTAATTTTTTTATTTGCCAGGGTAAAAGGATCCTTGACATGAAAATGGCTTATCATAAATTTGATTAGGTGGAGGCTCCAATTGCAGCTGCTGTTTCAGATGTGTTCTCCTTCTGGAACTAAACAAAACAGCCCCTGACATTGGACGTGCAGCTATTGAGTAGGAAATATGTTTTTTTTACTATTCTGAATCAGAGCAAACATCAGAGGCAATTTTCTCTCATGGTATGGAAAACAGTAATACATTTATTGTCCTGATTCAAAAATTTGGAAATTCTCCAGATCTGTGCTAGTCTGTTCTACAGGATCTCGATGACCCCACCATCTTATAGGATGTCATGCTTGTCGACTAGATTGATGACACTTTGTATTTCAATACCTGGAAATAGATTATATGGATATTTGGCAAGATAGTGTGTGCAGAGGGTAAGCTATGCATACTTTGACATCAGCTTCTGACATAGTTCTAGTGATCTACAGCAAGGTTGGCAAACCTATTTTATAAAGGGCCAAATAGGAAATAATTTTTGCTTTGGGCACATGGTCTTTCTTATAACTACCCAGCTCTACTATTTTACCTCAAAAGCTGCTGTGGACAACGCGCAACCCAATGAACATGGCTGTGTTCTAACAAAATTTTATTTACAAGTCTGTGGGCTTGATTTGGCTTCATGGCCTTTGTTTGCCAACCCCTCCAAAGGGATGAGATATCTCCTCAAAGATGAAAAAGAGGTCTTTCCTCTTCTCCCTCCCACTAATAAGGAGCCAAAATGTTAAGTGGATATCTTTGTCAGTTTCGGCTGTTATAACAAATTACCATAGACCAGGTGGTTTAAACAATAGACATTTATTTCTCACAGATCTGGGGGTTGGAAATCTGAGATCAGGGTGCCCACATGGTCAGATACTGGTGAGAGCCATCTTATAGGTCACAGAAAGCCAACTTCTCATTGTGTCTTCATTTGGTAGACAGAGGGCAAGAGAGCTGTTTGAGGTTTTGTTTATAAGGGCACTAATCCAATTCATAAGGGCCCCACCCTCATGACCTAACTTATCTCCCAAAGGACATACCTCCTAATACCACCACACTGGGGACTGGGATTTCAACATATGAATTTTGTGGGAACACAAACAGTCAGTTTATAAGAGGGGGTCTCTTAGAAATTTGGAATCAGTTGAAGCTATAGTTGGGCATATAATTCTCACCCTTTAGCCAGGTGACCTGAAAAATTGGCAGCTTTAAAGAGAGACATAGTTGTTTCAAAAGGCAGTCCAGGTGGCTCTTCACTCAATCTGTTTGAACTGCACATACAATAGGGCTTAATGTGTGTGTAGTAAGCTAAGCTGCTGTGTGGTTTCTTGTGAAAACGCATCTTAACATTCTTACCTCCTTGAGCAGTTTTGGTACCTATTTCTCACTTACTGTAGGCCACATTTGTGTCCAAGTTTCAAAAAGCCATTCTAGTGGTTGAGGAGGCTCCTCAAGTTTTACAGTAAACTTTAAGTTGGTAGTTGGCTAACTGAATAATTATTTTATTCTTTTTTGGGGGTGGGGCATCAAGGTTTCTATAGCTATTACCCACAGCTAGCAAACCTATACTTCTTATCATTACCACCACCCTCATGGCATTCAGTGTCCCTACCCCCTGTACTTCCTTCCAATCTACCTCAGTCTTAGGACAAGCGATGATGCTCTTACTTGCCAGGAATCATTGTCACCTTGCTCACCACCCACAGGTTCTCCTTATTGCCATCTAGCCTGGTCCAGAATTCCATCTGGAAAGTCTGACTTCTAGAGCCACATTTTAGAGCAACTCTCTTAGATTAGGTTCTCACCAAAATTAGAAAAAAAAAAGTATATCCAGTGATGAGAGGTTGTGGCCTGGTTGTTGATTTTAGGCTGTGGTTCCGGGGGAAATGTGTGGAGGTCTGTGAAAAGGAAAACAGGGAAGAAGGGAAAGCCAATGCATGTCTGCATTACTGAGCTGTTTACTACTGTGGGCAATGAGGATTCCATCCCCTGGGATCCTTTGAGAACTTCCTACCAAAGTGATGGGAAGGGAAATGTTTGCCCATTGCCTCCATGGATTGTCCCATAGGATGCTGTTTCTCTCTTATTTCACGATTTGCCTATGCCTCAATAAATGGGCTCCTGTACGTATCTTACACCACAATCTCAGAGAAGTCCTAGGACAAGTCCAAGACAGATATGCAACTGAGGTGGCAAACAGCTGTCAGGCTAAATATACAGGCCCTTAGCCCTAGTATCGGGGAGAACTGAAGATGAACTGAGAGGATGTGAGGTCAGCGTGAGTGATGCATGCACTGTGCACAGGTATTACAGACCTTTCACTCTAAGCCTCCTTTCACTGCTAATGCCTGATTTTTTACCCTCACTGCATAACTGTAAGTCCCTGGTATTATGCTAAGGGACTATTATTATGCTAATATATTTTCTGGCTGACTTTGAAGGATAGTGAAATGCCATACTGAAGATTCAGATAAGGCAACAGGTGGCAGGTAACTGATTCCAAGTTTGGGATGTTTGTTTTTGAGGATGTAGCAGGTGCTCTGAATTGGTGACCACAGATTTAGGAAACAAGTGGTAGAGGTTGTGTGGTGCCTCTTGTGACTGAGCTATGATCCATGAGCAAAATGTTGCTTCTTGACTTGTGGCTCTGTGGTCTGTTGAATGTTAGGAAGTACACAAGGAAGGAATAATTCCACTCAACGGTTCTGTTGAGTTGGAAATCATAGTGACTCCCAGGCCACTTTGGACTCCTGGAGCCAAGAGGTAAACAAAGGGAAAAAAAACCCTTTTCTGGTGTGGTTGATTCTGACAGTTGCGTAAAACAGTGTCTGGGCTACATGGTGTGGGCAGTGAAGAATATGAATGGAACTCTGATTATTTCCGTAGTCTTGACATGTTACCAAGCACTGTTGTGAAAGGTCACAGAGGGTCATTAAACTTTTACAGGACTAGGACCACTAAAGACTGAGACCTTTGGGGAATGATTTCATTAAAGAAGATCCCTGATGGGTGGTGGTACTGGAAAAAGACAGGGGAAATATGAATTTCGTGGTGGCTGAGTGACCTCCTCTCTGTTACCTCTGGATTTGTGTTCATATGCAGAAGAGTGAACCATATTTCCTACCTCTGTATTCTTGCTTGTAGACAGTTGGTGCTCTGAGGTTGAGTAGGGTAAAGCTGGGTATGAAGGTTTCGTAGCTTCCAAATCTTCTGATTAAAATTTCAATTGGTCTTCCTTCTAAGCACTGCTCCTCAGACTGAGGTTTACATTCGCTAGGGCTAAATGCCACATGTTGAAGGACATGCAGCCAAAGCTTTGTTTCATATCACTGTTAAAACCATTAATTGGGATGCCATTAGGCTGAGATGGCCCTAGCACGTTGGGTTCCTATGTAATACAACTGAAATGCAACTCCATTTAAATGATACAATGGAATTTAAAAGCAATCAATCAAAAATCACCGACTCACCTCCAACTAGGGACTTTGCACTTTTTTTAAAAAAGTAAATTTATTTCAGGTTAATGTGAGGGTACAAACAAGTAGGTCAAAATATTTGATTTTGTTAGGTAGAGACCCACTTGTGGCTATGTCCCACACACAAAAGGTGTGCCAAACACCCCTACCTTGTGCCCATTCAGTGCCCCTCCCCCTCCCTTGATACCCTTCTCCCCAACTTGAGTTGAAATGAGTTTTTCTCTTGTGTGGACGTGCGTCAGATCATCTACTGGCTTCATATTAGTATTGAGTCCATCAGATAATTGCTTTTCTATTCTTGTGATACTTTACTAAGTTAGCCATTCCTCTGTCTTCCTTAGAGAAGGTTCTATGCATGTCTCTTACCCAGTGATATATGGGATTATTAGCTTTTTTGTTGATTAATTTGAATTCTCTGTAGATTCTAGTTATTGAGCCTTTGTCCAATTCATAATATCCAGATATCTTTTCTTATTCTGAAGGTTGTCTATTTGCTTTAAATAATCAAATGTTCTCTTTGTTTTGCTTCTGTGAGCACCTTTACCCTAAGTCAGTGTTTTTCAACTATTTTTTTATCTCATGGCACAGTTGAACCTATAGTTAAACTTTTGAGATGCACTTAAGTTATGTCAATCAAAAAAAGAAGTAAACAAAGAATATACTTACTGTGCTTTGAACTTCTTTTGAAAATAATTGAATTAATGATCTTTAAAAATTTTTGCAGAACACTTAAGATTCTCTCATGACACACTGGTTGAAAATCACTGCCCTAAGTATAGTGCTGAACCACCTGTGGTCTGATGCTGACCAATTCATGAATTGCTAAATGCTCAAATGAACTCTTTAAAATTTTAAAGCGCCTAAGTTTATCTTTTAACACCATGGTTAAAGAAAAACCAGAGCTGGAGGGTAAAGAAGTAAAAACAGATTTTGTTCAAGGCTGATTGAAATAGGGGAAAAGAGATCCCAATATAGAACTGGGCTCAATTCTGAATACAAAAAGGAAGGGTATGAATTTATAGTCACAGATCAGAGTCAAGGTCAGGGTCAGGGTCAGTGGATGGAAAATTACTGAAAGGAAATGTCAGGGGTAAGAGGGGATCCTGGTTAACCTAACTTGACAGGATTCTTGCTGAAGGCAGGCCAGATGATCAGATACCAAGGATGGGGGTTGGTGGAGGATGAGGATTTTGATCAGATGTCAAGGGTGGGGGATTATCTCTAAACTGACTTTCAGCAAGATTTATGCTACTGTTGGACCCTAAAAGACAGACACTGAAGCCTGAAGCCCAAGGTTGAGACTGAGGTAAGAAGAGGGCTTAGGGGAGCCTGATTAAAGTTTGGTTGAGGAGAGAGTCTTTGTTCTCACCCCTTTCACCAAAGTGAAGTTGATGGTTTTTTCAAATACCGCCTTCTCAGTACTTGTCTGTCCTTTCTCAGATGACTGCTTTGCACCTTATGGTCGGTATGTCACTGCTTATGTGGCTGTTTTCCCCACGAGGCTGTTAGAGATGAAGATGAATCCAAGCCCACAGCCATAACACCAAACATATTACCTGGAAAAGGATCTTAAGTATAGTTGAACATATTTCTGCTAAATAACTGAAAGGCTAGACCAGTGAATGGACCACTGGGACCCTGGACTGAGTCGGAGATGCCAAGCTTCCAGAACTGTTCTCTCTGCTGAGATGGGCGCTGGTGATGGGGATTCTGGTCCCATAAAAAGCTGCCTCATTTAAATTATTTGCTTTTTATTTATTCTAAGCTCCTAAGACCTCCAGGCACTATAACCTCTTCACCTGCATGAGATTTGCAAGTCATCAATTCCTGACCATGGACCATTTCCTTTGTCAAAGGGAGAAAGTGATTCCCTGCAGTCTTCTGAATTTACAGAGAAAAACTGTCCAGATGTGCCTGGCCTAGCTCTTTCTGCTCTCTCTCCCTCTCAGGCCCCTTAAATTTGCCTCCAAATGAAATTCATTTCTGGCTAAGGGGAGAGAAGAAGGATTAGGGAGTCCACATGCAACTTCTTTCAAGCTTTAGGGGAGGGCAGATGGTTCTAGTCAGTGTTTTCTTTACATGCAGATTCTGTTCCTTAAGGCAAAAATGCAGACTAGGATACCCAGGCTGGCTCGCCATTAACCCCTAGGGGGACAGAATGGCCCTCCCAGGCTGGATCAGTACAGGCTTCAGAGTCATGATGGGCTCTGGGGTGCAGGATAGAATATTTGTACCAGGTTTCTTGCCTGGGCTGGCTCAATGTTCCCTATGGTGAATCATATTCCAAAATGCTATGATTCTAACTCAGTGAGTTTGGGAGTAGGCAAGCCCTTGTAGAAGAGTTAAGACTAATTTTGCCCTGAAAAATGGGGTTTATTTAGGAGAGGACAAGAGTAGGTATTCTAAGCAAGAAAAATAATGTTAATATGGTGATAACAATTTGGTAAATCAATTTCAATCCAATAAACATTCGTTGACCACCTCATATGTGCCAGACGCATATATTTATGGGTTTGTCACCCATCAGGCAGTAAGTCAAGTGCAAATAGGAGCTGTCTGCTTCTGGTTAGATACTATAAATATTTACAGGACTTTGTGGTCCAATGATTGCTCACTTCCTCCCATGTTAGGTCCTGTGTGCGCAGGGATCAGAGATGAAGATGGTCTGGCAGTGCCATGGTGTGAATGTTCCCTCCATGTTGAAATTACAACTCATGTTGAAATATAATCGCCATTGTAACAGTATTAGGGGCTTGAGCCTTTAAGGAGTGATTAGGGAGTGATCATAGAGGCCCTGTCCACGTGAATGGATTAATGTTGTTGTCCTGGGAGTGACTTTGCTACAAAAGTTCTTTCTTTTTCTCATGCCCTCTCACCAGTGATACCTTCCACCATGTTATGATGTAGCAAAAAGTCCCTTATCAGATGTGGGAGCCTTGGTATTGGAGTTCCCAGCCTGACCGAGAAACATAAATTTTTTTGCTTTATAAATTATGCAGTCAGTAGTCTTCTGTTACAGCAGCAGTAAAGGGACTAAGATACATGGTTATAACGAGTGTGTACAAAGTTCAGAATAACGCAGAGAAGAGAGCGCCCAATTTTGTCCAGTAGGGTCAAGGATATCCCACAGAGAATATGAATCTGAACTGTGTTTTGAAGGAAAAATAGAATTTCTTTGTCTGGATGGGGCAGAATTGCGGGAATGGGGAAGAGTGTTTTGGCTGAGAAGCAGCATGTGTAAGGGTCCGATGTACGAAACAGCATGTGCATTGGGGGGAAAACCATGAGCTGTCAGAGTGGTCACTTGACAATTACTTACTAATCGCCTACTGTGTGGCAGGGACTGCTGCAGGTGTGGGGGTAGATGAGTAGCTAGGGCACACACATTTACTTCTTCCTGTATTAGTTTGCTGTGGCTGCCATAACAAAATATCACAGCCTGGGAGGCTTCAACTCAGGAGATTTATTTTCTTATAATTCTGGAGGCTGGAAGTCTGACAGCAAGGTGCCTACAGAGGCGGTTTGTTCTGAGGTTGCCTTTTCCTCTGTCTTCATGAGATCTTTCCTTTTTTTTTTTTTTTTTTTATAAGGACACCTGTCATCTTGGATTAGGGCCCACCTTAAGGACCTCATTTTAACTTAATTTCCTCTTTTGAAATCCCATCTATAAATACAGTCACATTCAGAAGTATTGGGGATTAGGACTTTGAAATATGAATTTGGGAGTACACAATGCAGCTCCTAACACCTACAGAGGGTTTAGGTTTGTGTCTGTACATGTGTGTGTCTAGAGAATTTTAAGTAATGGTAAGGGGTATGAAGAAAATAAAAACAAAACGCTAGCATATAAATTGGCCATTCATTCAACAAATGTTCTTGGAAACTGCTTTATAAACCAGCATTTGGGTCTGTTGCTGGGGATCAAAAGTTTCAACAGATGAGACTCTTGCTGTTAAGTGTTCACAGGGTAGTAAAGAAAACTTATGTACATACAAGAAAATGGAACTACAGCTGGAGCTAGATGGTTAGTCAGGAACACTGGAGCTATTTCAGCTAGTGAGAGGAGGTATTGGTGGCTCACTGGAATCATGCAGGATCCGTCAAGGCCTGGGGGGGTCCTACCTAAAGGGGAACATCCATTTGCACTTTGTCCTAGAGATGAGCGTCTCTGCCCAGGCACAATGCCCTGGGTCTTGACCTTTCTCTGGATATCCCACAGAAAATATGAATCTGAACTGTGTTTAGAAGGAAAAATAGGATTTCTTTGTCTGGATGGGGCAGAATCGCAGGAATGGGGAAGAGTGTTCAGGTGGCCCTAGAAGTCTAGATCAGAGGAGAGGAGCAAAGTGCTAGCTGGGACAATTTTTATTAGCAGCATGCATTTACTCTGGGGCACAAAGGGTTGTGTTTAGGGTGAACCTTGAGTTCTGAAGCAGAGTTCTGAAAACATAGGCTCCCTAGAAAGTACTGACCAGCTCAGGTCAGTGGAGGACAAGGGCAGGCAGGACCTCGCAGGAGGGAAGCTCAGAAAGCAGGTGTAGCAAGTGGCCACGTCCAGCCAGGTCCAGCTATGGCTGGGGAAGAACCTCCAGTGGTTCCTCAGTGAGAAGGAGCTGGGAGAATAAAGCATAGCTGGACTGTTTAGGGCAGGGGCTCTGGGAGTTTAATGTTCCCAAGAATTGCTTTTGGAGGAACTGTCAATCATGCAATTTCCCAGGCCTCAACCCAGCAGCACTCAGCAGGGGAGCATGTGGTGTGACCCTGGACATTTTGAACAAACTACTTCTTCTCCCCACATGTTTTGGGTGTAGGTGGGTGCATTGCTGACCACACTTTGAGGAATTTTGCCTCTGTATTATTGAATACACACAAAACTTAAATGAAATGTATCATAAATTGTATGTAGTGTTTTATTCTTTGAGTAGTTTAGGCAGTCTCAATGGGTTCATTTGGGTGACGAAAGTCCTCAGCTAATCAGCTGTGTACCTGCGGTTACATATGGTATACCTGGAACACAAAGGCCCTGCCTACCGTCTCAGTTACCACTCTGTGGCCTGGGGAGGGCGGATCAGACTCAAGCTCCTTGTCAGACTGCTAATGACCGGGTGCCTGAGGAGCAGAGACGCTCATGTGACTATTTTGCTCAAGTTTCCAAAGCAACTGGAAGAAAGAGGGAGAAGATGTCATGCTGTTTTAATAGGATTCTTTGTAACCTTTCTTGAGGGACCACTATGTGCCAGGCACTTGAGTCCTCCCAAAAGCAAACTCTGAGACAAAGATCAAAACACAAGTAGTTTTGAGTTGGGTGATGATCGCAAGAAATACCCTCAGGGACATGAGATAGTAAAGGTCAGGGAGCCAGTGAAAAGTGTGTTTTCAAGTGAACAGCTAGAGCTGAGTCATGCTGGGGTCCTCTGGGGGAGGGTGACCAACTGTTACAGTTTGCGCAGGACTGTGGGGTTTGCTGGGATGAGTGACTTACAGTGCAAAGCAGGCACATTGGAATGTGTTGGTTACCCAGCTTGGAACCCGCAGGAGAGCATATTCCTAAAGCTGTCCCCACCTGGCAAGGTTGGTGAGGAAAATGGGTTATTTATCCACCAACTTGCCATCTGTCATTGGTCAGGGATGATGCAATTTCTAGGTTGCCAACCTAGAGGTACAGTTTCTCCTTGCAGCTCTTGAGAAGTTCCGAGTGCTATGTGAGCCCACCTACGGGCTGTCATGCTGGGTCGCTGTGAAATGCGAACTGCTGCAAAGATGCTTCTCACTGCATCTTGTTGCTTCCCACGGGCCCTTCCTCATTTCCCTTTCTCTTCCCTCCGCCTGCCTGGGCTTGTACCTCCCCCATCCCCAGTAGAGAAGCAGTATCTTAATCCCTGCCTCAGGCTCTGCTTTCTGCAGGGGCTGGCCTAATTCACCTGAGATTTTGGAGACGCAAATTCAAGTCTTCAGTGCCTGGGCTGACTTTCTATGCCACTTCTGGTAGTTGACGTCTCTCTTAGGGACCTTAGTTTCCCCACCTCCAAATGAGGTTATTGGAACTATATGACCTCTTAGCACCTTCTCAATCCTCATATTCTCTGATGCTATGAGATTCCCCTAAAAGACTTTTGTAGGTTCCCTGCAAGGCAGTAAGCCACAGAATTCTTTCAACTCAGTACTTTTCTCCCCACTCTCCATTACTCTTAATGACTCTTGGTTTCCTGGGCAATTTTTATTTAAAAGAAAAAAGAAGAACAGGGCAAAGCAAGTTTGGAAACTCACAGTCTCTATGCCTGGAGGAGATTTTCCTAAAACAATTTTTTTTTTTTTGGCGGGGGCAGGGAACTTACTTCGTAAGAAAATTTAGTCATTCTGAAATGGCCTTTGAAACCAAAGACTATGGAAAAGTTTAAGGAAAAGCACAAAGTGATTGGGGATAAATAGTTCCATATGAGTTACTGGATATAATATTCCTCCTTGTGCTCCTCAATTCTGGGTGAAAGCAGAGACTGCTTGCTTGGTGTGTGCTAACAGATGTGCGTTTAGGTTTAATGGCATTTTTAGAAGGGTCAAAAATTCCCCCAAAGAGTACTTATCCACTCTGTTCTTTGAAAGTCATAAGAAGCCACACGGAAATCCCACCTCTTTTTTGTTCTCAGGCCTTAGAGGTTTTATTCACTTCTATGATAAATAATTTGGGGAAATCAGAAGATGAGCAGTAACCCTGTTGCTGGTAATGGTGTTAACAATAATATGATCAATACTGTTTATTGAATATCAGTGCATGAAGTCATTGGGGTTTCACAAAATGAGAAGTGTAATAATTTGCCCCATGTGACACAGTGGTAGAGGTGAAATGGAGTCTGCGTTTTTTGTTAGGCCCCAAGTCTGGGATGTGGTCACCACGGGAAATGGGAAGGGGGATAGTATATTCGGTAGTGTTCTGGCCCAGATGATTTTTAGATAACTTCCGATTTGACTAGCAGATAAAGGGTATTTGGGGTCATAGAGAGTTAAACATCTCTCCCAGGCCAGGCCTTGCAGTAGCAAAAAGAATTCAAATATGACTCTGCCTTCTAAGAACTGAGTGTCTAATAAGGAAGCTAAGGGATGTCATGGATGGGTCACTTTATACTTTAGACACAGATGATGATCACACAGCAGACAAGGGTGAAGAAAAGGTCAGAGAAAATTACAAGGGATACTGAGAGGCAGGATGGTGTACGGGCAAGGCCTTGGTTCTGGGGTTATGCTGCGGTTAGAAGTCTGGCTGTACTAGTTCCTAGTCATGTGGCTTTGGGCAAGTTAATTAACCTCTTGGAGCCTCAGGTTCAAGGAAGGAAATTTATGTGAACAGGACCTTAAAGGTTGTACAAGATGTGAGCTTATGGTAATATGAAGGAAAGAAGCACATTAAAATTAACAGAGTTGTAAGATTATGAGTGACTTCTTTAAATATTTTTTCTACAGGGGTACAAAGACACACATAAAAACAATAGCAAGAATTTATGAATTCTAGGGTTGGCAGTAGAATTGATGTCCTTTTTTAAAAGGAGATTTCCTTATTGTTCAAGAAAAATATTTAAACAGGATTTTGATTATGGGAAGGCATGTCTAGAGATGGGTCTGGAAGGAGAGTTAGAAGGGAAGGGTGTTACACTATTGTGCCTAATACACTAAAAGATGGTTTCCCTGCACCCTAATGCTGCCTGTGCAGAGGACAGCTAGTTGCTCTGCACTCTGCACATCTGCTTCCTTTTACTCTTAGGCACCAGTTATCCTACATGCCCCAGCCTTTCTGGCAATGAGGCATGGTTCTGTTTTTCAACTAATAGAATATGGGTGGGAATTTCATGGGTCACATGCAGCACGGCTCACAGAAAGTCTTCTGCATATGACTCCTCTCTCTCTCTCTGCAGACCTGATATAGGTGAAACACCTGTGGGCCACTGGCCAAAAAAGCTGTTTGAGAGAGAGCAGTGAAAACACTTCGTGCAGGCAGACTTGTGAGAAACTGAGGCAGAATCCCATGTGGCCTGGTTAGTTGTGGGCCTAATGTGACCAAGGCTTTGGCTGGAATAGCATTTCCAGAGATGTCCAGACTGTGTTAAGGAATTAAGGTTGACTTCATAAGGCCAATAAAAAAGCCCTTTGGAAAACTGGCCAGATACTCATCAGTAACCTTTCCTGATCTGTGGTAAGTACCGAAGGTCGCTAGCTGACGGGTCTGGGAATGGAAATGTGCTCAGGGACCTCAAGAGAAGAGGAATTTACCCAATGCATACAGGTATCTAATGGCACAGATGAAACCTGGGCTTGTAAAAGGCTTTTGAGAAGTCCAGCCTGAAAATTCCTTATAAAAGGTTACAGCAAAACTCCCCTGACTTAAGGCCCACATGGAAGTGGGGTTTGCACACAAATTTCTGTATGCCCAGGAAGTTTCTTTATGCCTTGTTTTTTTTTTTTTTTTTTTTTTTTTGAGACAGAGCCTCAAGCTGTTACCCTGGGTAGAGTGCTGTGGCATCACACTCACAGCAACCTCCAACTCCTGGGCTCAAGCAAGTCTCCTGCCTCAGCCTCCCAAGTAGCTGGCACTACAGGCGCCCACCACAACGCCTGGCTTTATGCCTTGTTTAAAGATCCAAAGCAACAGCCTTCAAACGGCAAGGCCAACTAAGGAGGGTATTCAATCTACCTTGTTCCTCAATAGCCTCAGGCTTCATCAGACAAGAACAAAGAAGTAATGGCTGACAACAGTGTTCTCCATTGAGTTATGTTAAATTGGGTTACAGTTGAAAGGGTTATGTTAAAAGGTACATGCTGAGTGGATTATCAGATTACTAGGAGCTAATCACCTGAGTGAGCAAATGGTCATTTTTATTTAAAACACAATTTCAGCAGGTGTGCTTATTCTCTGCAACATCACTTTTCCGTGAGACCCTAATGGCAACAACCTGCTGGCCAGGGCACATTCCAGCCACCTAGAAGATGGCAGATCCTTTGTGAGCCTGGTTCCCTGAGTCACTGTGTGGAGCAGAGCTCTGCGCCTGCACTGACTAGACTTTATACAAGTAGAATTATTCCCTCAAGGCATTGAGATTTCTTGGTTTTGTTCTTGTAACCACTAGTGTTATCTTAAATAACATGGCACCAAACTTTAACCTTCCTCAGATAGGACCCAGAGGGAGAGGATCAGGGTCCTCAGATAGGGCCCAGAGGGAGAGGATCAGGGTCCTGAAACTTGGAGGAGAGAGGAGATGAGAGGAAGTTCATTATAGGCTGAGCAAAATGACACCCTACTGTGGCTAAAGATGGAGGCCCCAGCGTAGAGACTCTTGGTCTTGGGATCAGCTCCTGCTGCTGGCTATTGTTTTGTTTTTACTTTTCTGTGTTTTTAGTGCCTTTGTAGTCTCCCCAGGACTGGAGTAGAGTTGGTTAAACACTCTGATTGGTTTAGTGTCACCTCTGCTTTGGGAAATTAAGGTTAGGCCAATGTGTACATGTGGGAAGATGCCACGTCAGCTCTGGGAAGCTGAAATGGGCAGCAGTGAGTAGCAGAGATGGTTAGAGCAGAGGTCTGGAGGGAGAGGGGCCACCGAGGTTATGTGGTAGAGAGGTGGGTGGAGTTGGCTTTTGTTTTGTGGCACCCAAACACGAGTGGAATTGTAGAGAATTATACCAGCACACTGAGGGGAGGGGCAGTGGGGGCTGTAAAGTTCTAAACCATAGACAAGATGGAGTCAGCCTGTATAAAAGTTTCTGCAATGGTATAAACTAAGGTTTCAATTGATTTATGTCTCTCTAGATTCTGAGGAGCATTTTACCTTCGAGACTGGGGAACTTGGAAATATCTGAATTGCTTATATACGCATTTTAAAAGTTTTCTTCAGTGGTGATTATTTTTGATAAAAAGGATAAAAAAAGCATTCCAAAATAGAAAAGAAATAAGAATTGAAGTACCTAAGCACATTGCCCTGGACTGGGCAGATAGCAGGCCTCAGGCCCCCTCTGTTTCAAGGTTCACTATCAAATTGGTTACAGGTTTTTGGAAAAAGGAACTCTTGGCACTATTTTAATTGATTATTATTTTACTGTACATTGATCATTAGATGTATTCGGATTTCAGAAACATTTAAATGTAAGAAAAAAAAGCTTCTGAGATTAAGAAAGCAACTACAGTGGTTACTATAGCGATCTCGGTGGCAGTCTGCTCTTGGGTGTTAGAAATGCCAGTCCTCCTTGGACCGAGGAGATTTTCCCGATGGTTTCTGTGAAGCAGTTGATGTAAGAAGAAATCTGAGAAGCACTTAGATTAGGATGTTATCTTTCCTCTTACATTCTGAGTAAACACCAGTTTATTTGTCATCGGTTCTTGAGTTGTGGTTTCCAGCACAGCTCGCACGGGTTCCTGGAAGCGGTCTGACTCCGGTCCTGCTCACATACTCTGGTTCCTTACTTCCTCTCAAGAGACAAGATCTGGCCTGGGAGGGAAAATTGTGATGTTCCCTGGAATGCAAAGGAGTCCAGATATCGGCCAGTTCTGAATGTCACATAAGGTCAATAGGGACATTAACAAACCTGGGTAAATTCAGTAGAAGCGGTGGGGGTAGTATTCAAAACTTTGGGTTCCTACTGCGTGCCAGTGTTGGGGTGAGGGTGAGTGTTATACTCTGAAGTGAAGTCCTCAGAAACAGCTTCAGAAACAAAATTTCTCTCTCACTGTCTCTTGGTCTCCTCTCATCCCTTCTTCTTCCCCAAGGCTAACCATAGAAACTAGAATCTCTCGGCCAGCCATAAAACCTAAAAATATAACTCTAATTCTCCCCACCTCCCATCCATATCCAGGAGAAAGGAACACAGCACAGAGTTAGGGACGAATCTGAATGGACAGGCCTTGGTGAGTTTCCCCACTTAGGCTATTAGTATTAGCATGCACCCTTTTTGTTCAATTATTATTCTACATATCTGTTCATGCTTTATTGGGCTTAAACATAAAAACAGATGGTTTTATGTGTGCATTTGAGTCTTCCTTTTGAAGACTTCCATGTCAGGTAAAACTACAGTCAAATGCATTTGCTATATTTTTCTTTTGTTAACTTGTCTTGCTCAATAAACATTTAATTCTGCCCTGTCCCTGCCTGGCTGCAACTCCTTTTCTTTCTCCAGTAAGGGTTGCCATGTGGAAGAATGTTTTTATGTGGTCCCCAAAGACGAAGAAGTAGAGGTTTCGGAGAACTAGATTTTGGTCACTATTAGGGTGAGTATTCCATTCCATTCAACAAACATTTATTAGACATCTACTTAAAGTCAGGCCTGGAAGTGGGAACTGGGGATGAAGAGCTAAATCAGATGTGGCCCACGCCCTCTGGGGTCTCAAACCTACAGTAGCTGCTGATGTGATGAGAAGGGCCACGTATGAGCCTTGGAAACTCTTTCCTGTTCCACTAGAGGGCCACAGTGGGACAGGTAGCTTGGGGAGACAGTCACCTGGGACCTGAAGGTGGTCACACAGAGGCTGGAGAAGCAGCTGGCTGTCAGGGACGGTGATAGGCAGGGACCACACACTTCCTGAGCTCTGGCCACCAAGCGCTCCGATGTACATACCCAAGGCAGGGGTCATTGGAGTCATCACCACATGCTTTTCTGCTATGCCTAGATGGGCCCTGGAGGCCTTTTCAACATGTTTTAAGCAGCTCAAGGCAGGGAGAGCTGCCCCTGGAGAAAACCCTAGGGCCAGACCACTCTGTAACAAATCCCGGAGGGTGAGCACCCTGGTTCAGAGGGTGAGAGGGAGATGGAAACACGAACAGTGGGTGCCCTGCGTGCAGCCTGCTCTCTACCTCCATACACAAGGGACTCACCCCTCAGCGCATTCAGGTCTCTGCTCAAGTGTCCCTGCTCCTCTCTCCCCCATCTCACTCTCTGCTCCCGGCTCTCTCATAATTTTCCTTCCCAGTGCTTATCCTAATCAATGAATTTCCTGACAGATTGGTTATGGAATCCCTGGCACATTTGTAAAAACTGAGAAATCAAAAACCACTTCCCAGCATTTTTGAGAGGATTAAATGAGGCAATGTTTGAAGAACGTATCGCTCCTGACACATAACGGATACTCAGTAAATGTTAATCCATTCTCCTTTCTCTTTTCCTGAGGGGCTAACTCTGTGCCTTGAATAGATCTTCTATTAGGTATTTACCCAATGAATGAACATGTTCCTCAATTTCCTTATCCGTAAAATGGGCTAATGATACTGTCTATCTCATGGTTATGGTAAAGATCAACTAAGATAAACGGTGGAAACCTCTAAGCTCGTCACCATCCTGTGCTTACACGCATAGTACATGTGATCACCTGTGTGATACGTGCAGTCACACACATGATCCACGTGCTTACGTGCATGTACACACGCTTAGCTACGCTTACACGCATAGTACATGTATGTACTGTGTGCACATCACCTCCTGTGCACACATGCATGATAAGTTCTAGTAGAACTGAACAAGGTGGTGATGATACTATTGAAGATGATGAGGTGGGGAAGCTGTGGGGCTGTGGACACTGGGCAGGAGGCTGCTGGAAGGGAAGAAGGGAACTGGGAAAACCTTGACTGTGACCAACGCTCCTCTTGCCCGGTGTGTCCCCCGCGGGCATGAGGCACCGTAAGTGAATCAGCACAGTAATGAATGAATTACCTCTACTCGGGGGCACACTGTCACTGGCACACCACACAGGGCTCCTGTTCTGTCAGCTCCTGTGAAGATGCTGGGTTCTGCAATTTTGAGAGGTACTTTCTACAACTTAGTGGCTCCTAGGACCAGCCTTCCCTCCTTTCCCCAGATAGAGCGGTTCTGTGTGCTCAGCTACAGACACAGAAATGACGACCAAGAGGCTTAGCCAGTCTGAAGTGATGAATGCTGGAACCAGGGGACTACACAAGTCCTTGGCTGTCATCCTGAGCTGAAGGCCACGTTTGGGGCTCCAGGACCACACACTGTCATCTCTGGTATTAGGTTGTCTGAAATTAGGAGAGGAGCAGGCTGAAAGCACCACAGTCCACAAGACCATTGCACCCCGAGGGTCCCAGAGTCGCTGATCAGGGCTGCAGACAATGTGGGAGCAGGCAGTGGAGGGACCAGTCCGGCTACCCAGCAGCACTGGTGCTGTCCCTGCACACCCCTCCCTAAAGGGAGCTCTCAGCCTCAACCTCCAGGTTGGGTTATTTGGTTCCTGAAACATCTTCCATGGGATGGTGTAGGTCCAGGGTGGTCTCCACCTGTCCCCTGGGTACATACCTCACACTCCCCATTCTTAGCCTAATAAGTCCCCGCGTCCCAGGCAGCATCTACCCACCTGCCTCATCATCCTGTACCACACAGTGTGAAGACCATGGGCTGTGAACCCAGACAGACCCCTTCCTAAGCCTCTCTAGGACTCATTGGTGAAACCAGGGCCCATCCAGCAGGGGTGTCATCAACATAGGCCATGCTGCACCTAGATCAAACTTAGCAATTACTATTAAGTAAAATATATATTTTTTAGTTAAAACAAAACCCTCTAGTCTCATAAGCACAGTACCCAACTTCAAAAACAAACTGCAATCTCAACCGGCAAACTAGCATAGGAAACGTTTGCTCAGAAAGACTGACATTCAGCATTCCGCTTCGGTGCGGGCTGAGCAGGGTCCCGACAGGCTCCATGATTGAGGCTGGTGCACAGAAGCACTCTGTGACCTGCAGATGCTGCTGTCCTTTCCATGCCTTGGCTATTGTGCAGGAGGTTCAGTCAGTTTTGATGCCCCCGTGGAGGAACCAGGGGATCAGTTCTGCTTTCTCACCTCTCAGTCTCGCGGGAGCAGGTGGAGACGGGATAATCCCGAAGCCACAGCGTCTTCACCGCCTCCTGGGAGAGCATTGCCCCGACTCTCACTATGGAGGCTGTTGCTTTTTAGCTCTGCTTTCTTTGACGTGCTTGTTATCTGCGAGGCTGGACGGGACATTAGGATTCTTGTCCTCCTATTACACATCAGTTTGTCTCCTCTGTGTATCCCATTGTCAGAGTAAAATTCACATTGTGTTCCTTCTATTTCCTGGCCCACTGGGGTCTTCAGGGTTGGTGACACTGGGGAATCCATGGATACTAGCTGCTGGGTTGCCCTGGCTGTACTGACCACGAAATGGCACGGGGCAGTGGTGTGGGGCCCTCCCCTTCATTCTGTGGTGCTGAAGCAGTGGCTGCTAAAAGTCTGCTGCTGAGGGGACGTTGCTTACGGCCCCTGGAAGCCAGGACACTTCCACATGCTTCTCTGAGCCCCACAATCACTGGCAGTCCTAAGGTTCGGTATTTGACAAACATTCATTGACCTTCTCCAGGAAGGTCAGTTCTTGTGCCAGGAATTAACTGTCAAAGGCTCTTCTTCTGTGCCTTTTCCCACACCACCTCTTTGGTTGTGGAATATTTGTCTCCTTTTCCTGGACTTGGTGAAGTCCTATTCATCCCTGAAGATCCAGGTTGGATGCTATTGAAGCCAGAAAAGCAGCCGCAGGATGGAGTCTGAGAGACAAGGCTGAAGCAGCACAGCTTGTCTGCTCGGCCTGTATCCTCCCCAACCCCTGGGATGGTCCGGTTGAGGCTTCCCAGGTCGGGGTGTTTGTCTCAGGAGACTCCGAGGAAGGAGTCACACACAGACAATAGGGGTCGTGATGTCGGTAAACGTCACTTTGATAATACGATATTTTCTTTGATGATTCTCCTAGATATTTTGTTAAAGCAAAAATCACCTTTACGTTGCTTCAATTTTGCGTTGTCAGAGCGAAGACTCCTTAGATGTCGTTTTCTGTCAGATAAAGGTAAAGTTTTCTAGGTTTGTTTCTTGGTATTCCCCTTATAAGACTGTTTAGAATTGTAACTGAGGCAGAACAGGTTTGAGAGGCTACCCCGGCTCCTCTTCTCCAGAATTGTTGGCCTTTTGACAAATAAAGTTTGGTGGATCTAATCCCCGTCTCTGCATCTGGCTGACAGTGACAGGTGGCTGGAACACTGTCACTGGGCTCCTGGCAGAGGGATGGCCCCTCTTCACGTTCTCTTACTCCATATGCTTCCTGAGTGTGGCCACGTGTATTTGATGTGACATCAACACAAGAGGGCAGCGCCTGTGGCTCGAAGGAGTAGGGCACCGGCCCCATATGCCGGAGGTGGTGGGTTCAAGCCCAACCCAGGCCAAAAACTGCAAAAACAACAACAACAACAAAACAACACAAGGGTCTGCCTGTGCTGATACAGAGAGGAACCCACGTCCCCCCCTGGAGGGGGGGGGGTTCCTTCTACCCATTCCGTTTCCTCCTGGTTGACATTTTTGTCTTTACCTCTAAGCTGAGCCAGGACTTGGCCAGTAGCACCTCCTTGAACCTGTCTGCTGAGTAAGACTGCCCTCCTCCGTACCCCAACCAGGGCACTCCTCATCAAGTCCTCTGCTTGCCCAGCCGCCTGTCCTCCCCAGTAGGAAAACAGAAAACCTGCTCTTTTCGTTGACTGCCGTCTTCCTGGTGCTAATCTCCCTTCAGGCCCATAGTTAGGGCCCATTTGCTCAACAAATCACTGAATGACTGAATGAGAACTCTGGGTTCAGGTCTCAGAGCTGCCCCTTCTTAGCCGCAAGGCCTTGGAATAGTCAGTCTTCTCCTTGGAGCCATAATTTCCTCACTGCTAAAGAAACTGGTCATCTCCAGGACCCCTCCCCGCTCTGATATTCTGCTATCTCACCACCTCTTTGACCCCCTATCCACAGCTCACGTCCTGGCCCAGCCAACATGAGTCACGTCTCAAGAACGTCAGGCACTTGCTTGCTCCAAGGATTTTACATTCTTTAGAGAATCTTTCACTCTCCAAATATTATCTTTCTGATGCCGTCCTTGGCAGCCTCCCGGATACCTCCAGCTCATGAAGGTCTTCCTGATGGAAGCAGGCTGGGTCCACGTAGCTGCCTGCTCAATCTTGGCCTTGAGCATTCCCATGAGGGGCCTGGAAGAGGGTGGGGTCTGTCCAGCCTGTGACAGAGCCTGCGTACTGCTGTGACTCAGCATTTGTGAAATGTTAGCTCACAGGGTGAGTAAGGCCAGACCAAGGCTGTGTGTGTTTGGGAAGTGGTGAGTCCAATTCACTGGAGTTGGAGCCCGAAGGCTGAGGTCCACTCCTGCCTTGGTGGTTTCCACTTCTTAGCTGTGCCCCCAGTAACATGGGATTCAACCTCTCTGCACTCAGGGCTCCTTGTGCGTAAAACACCAATGGTAACAGTCAGCCTACTCACCCCCGGCAAGATTTAGAAGTGCTCCAGCGAATACGTTTTCACCAAATACCTACTAAGTGACGCACACTTCTTGTCTGTTACTTAATCTAATCCTGTGTGAGATAAGGACAGATAAGATTCTGGCCTCACCTCTGGCTGTCTATACAGCAGCCTTTCCCCAACCATGTGTTGGAACCCTCATTTCCCCTTGAGGTTAGGAAATCGGGCTTGGGGGTCACATTTGTTTAATTGGTTTAATCCCATTCTGCCCCCAGTCAAGTAGGACTTAATTTGTGGCACTTAATTGTGGTCCTAGGCACCCTTTGGAAGCCAGTGGGATGAAGTCATTAGGACGTCATGTGGAGGGTCTACCCACCCCCCAACTCTCAGTCTGATACTCAGCGGCCTGGAGTTGAGCTCCCATGATCTAGTTGTTGGACAAGGCAGCCCCCTCCTGAGGGAGGACCCCAGAAGGCAGAGATGCCTGGGTGTCACCAGCTGGGGGTCTTCTCAATTTCAACATCATGAAGGATTTCTACATTTTCATTTTGTCTTGAAACTGTCAAGTCTTAAAAGCACCTAATTGCTAAGGTGTTTTTAAAAATATAACATAACATTAATGACCAACAAGTCACTGATTTATGAAATGACACAGAAAAATGCCAAGAGGGACTGGCCTTACTCTATAGCCCTCAGTCTTCAAAAAATTGATAAAATGGTTTATTGCTGATCATCAAATGTAGGAGAAAAGTGGGTCAAAGGCGTGACCGTGCAAGTCTCAGGGGAAAAAAGCAACAATAACTATCAAGCTGGTAATTACAGCAATGGAAATAGAGAAACGCTACTTTCACCTATAAAATGAAAGATTTAAAAATAGGTATTCCTATTCTGTTGAAGCCTGGAAACATCTGTTGGATATTGATTTCACAAATTTGTGTGATGGACTCAAAAATAGTTGTGTTCTTTGATCTAAAAATTCTACCAAGAGAATTTTATCCTTAATGAAATTGTGAGAGATGTGGAAAAAATTGCTATACAAATAAATCTCATCATACCATGATTTATAAGAGCAAAAATATTGGAGGGGGGAACCCCCAAAGCCTAACTAGCAATAAGAGAATGGAGAATGGTTTTGTAACTTGTGGTGCACAGGCAGATTATGGAAACCTTTTCTTTGGCAGATGGTTATATACGTAAAGTATGTTCTCATTTACATAAAAGTTACCTTTTCTCTATACACGTACATACTCACGGAGAACGCACCTGAGAGAAATACACCCACGTGTTACAGTGTTAATCTCTAGATTGAGAATTTATGGTTTTTTTATTTTTCTGTTTATTCTTTTCTGCATTTTCTTATTTCCTGAGAAATGTGTCTTCTCCTTCAGACTCAGAAAAGTTAAAAAAAGATTGAAAATAATGCTTTCCAGCAAAAACTTGGTAACTTTATTATTATGAACCCAGTGAACAGTGTAAATGGTCATTTATTAATACTAATAACAATTATGCAGTAATTATTGTCTGTAAAAACACTGGTGGTAGCAGTTACTGAGCACTGGTTGTACATAAGACTTCGAGTTAAACAGTTTTGTTTATAATGTCAATTGCTGTCTGCCTCATAGAATTTATTTATTTTTTGAGACAGAGTCTCACTACGTCACCTCCTGTAGAGTGCCATGGCATCACAGCTCACGGCAACGTCAAACTCTTGGGCTTAAGTGATTCTCTTGCCTCAGCCTCCCAAGTAGCTGGGACTACAGGTTCCTGCCACAATACCTGGCTATTTTCTTGTTGTAGTTGTCATTGTTGTTTGGCAGGCCTGGGTTGGTTTGAACTCGCCAGCCCTGGTGTTATGTGGGTGGTGTCCTAGCCGCTGAGCTACAGGTGCTGAGCCATAGAACAAGGATTTTAATCATTCTCACTGCATAGGTGAGAAAAAGGAAATGTCTAGTGAAAAAGTGAGTGGCTTGCTCAGAGTCATAGGGCTTTCACTGGTGGAGCCAGGGCTTAAAACAGGTTGGTTTGACACCAGTGTTCCTCATCACATGAAGTTGGTGAAGGCTCCCTTGCCGGACAGCATGAAATGTCTCATAGGATGGCCCTTCCAAAGTGTGCCTTGGAAGACCCAGCTTAGGGCCTGCTAGAAGCTGAGTCCAGCCTCGTTTGACAGAAGCAACTCATTGTAAGAGGACCAATTTAAAAAGAAAATGCAATATTCTCTGAAATTGAGGAAAAGAGGCTTATCTTCCAATTTCCTTTGAAGAAAATAGGGCAGACACCCCCAAGAGAGTTGGGGCTCTGTGTGCTAACCTTTTCCTGAACAAAACTTTGTTACCATTTTCTTGGTCTCGGTGCATGACCCAGACCCCTTCAGAAGGATACTGACTTCTTTGGAAACAGTAACAGTAGCACCTACACGCAGGTTCCAGCCAGGGCCTCCGGGGCTGGGTGTCTTAGCTCCTCCTTCTGGTCAATGTGATTCCCAGTCAAGTGTTTATATGTAATTCACAGAGGGCCACATGATTTTCTTTATTCTTTCAATTCTCAGAAAAGAGCAGTGCCCGTGATGGGTCACTTTGGTCTCTAAGACCTGACCGCACCCTGCAAGGTGTATTAATGATATTGTATAGAGAGCCTGTTGTCCTGCGGATGCCATGAAGATAGGACAATGCCAGCTTCATCCCCAGGTGTGTCTCCTTGTCTAGCACGGGCCCTGCACGTAGCAGGCAGTGAGCAGATCTGCCACGAGTAGCAGTAGGAATGGATGAACTCAGCTCAAGGCTGGGAGAGAGTGGGCGCTCAACAAGCCCTTCCCGGGATTCCCTGCTGCCTGTGCTCTCTGGCCCTTGGCCCAAGTATCTGTAATACCAAGGGCTTGGACTAGTGGGTCTCCAGGGTCCTCTCCAGCTCTGACATTCTGTGCCTGCATCTAAATACTCCTGAAGTGACCTGGCGCTAAGGGAGAAGAAAGGATCTCCGCACTTGCACAATAATGACTGGGTGTGGAGCCTGCCCCTCCACTGCTCTGTCTCGGCCTCCCTCTCTCACACAGCAGCCGGCAACATATGTCAGAGGTGTTTGGTGCCAGGATGACTCTTGCTGCAGGCATGTCCTTGGAGAGCTCTGGAGAGAGACAGCCTGCTGGGAGTTCCTGTAATATGCCAAGTGGCCAGGGAACCGTGCGCAGAGGGCTTTGATTCTGTGGAGGTCAGCCTGCTGCGACCACTCCTGGTGACTCAACTGAAGGTCACGTGCAATTTACAAACCTCCGAGGATGCAGCATTGGGGTGAAAGGGAAATTCTGCCTCTACTTTACATACTTTTTGGTGTTATTCCCCTTCTCACTCTAAAAAGAAAGGGTTTGAGATGGCTAACCCAGATGTTACGCAGGGGGTCTGAAAAGTAAATGGAGAGGTCGGGAGGAAGGATGGAGAGGAGGAAACGTTTCTTCCCTCGTCTGTCACAGAGTTCCTGGAGGACACCCCAATAACAGGGCGAGATTTGCAAGAGAGAAAAAAGGCATAACCCATTTATTTAATGTTAAGTTTTGTATGACACGGGGGCCTTCGGAAATGAAGATCCAAAGACCCCAGGAAACTATATTCTGATGGACAGTCACGCAGATAAGGGGCAGCCAGAAATGATCCTCGCGGATGAAATACATCGTAGCCCCTGTGTGTGTGCTTGTGCTACCCTGTGTGTATGTGTGCTACCCTGTGCGTGTGCTTGTGTGTGCGTGTGCTACCCTGTGCGTGTGCTTGTGTGTATGAGTGCTACCCTGTGTGTGTGTGTGCTACCCTGTGCGTGTGCTTGTGTGTGTGCTTGTGTGTGCGTGTGCTACCCTGTGTGTGCGCTACAATTTGTCTGGGAGCTTTTGAGGGACCAAAGCAGCAGAACCACAGGGAGATCTCTAGTCATCTCTCCCTCCCACCAGGGCCCAAGGGACATTTCTAAAGAGAATGCTCTCCCCCTCACTCCCCATTACCTTGTGTTGTGGGGTGAATTGTGTCCCTCAAATGATACGTTCCAGGCCTATGAATATGACCTTATTTGGAAGTAGGGTCTTTGCAGATGTAATCACGTTAAGATGAACTCGCAGTGAGGTGGGATGGCCCCTGTGAGATGGAATTTGGACACAGAGAGGGCAGGGAGGATGCCGCAGAAGGTGGAGGCAGAGATTGGAGGGATGTGCAGGCGGGTGTAGAGAGAGGGGCAGGGGCCAGGTTCTCCCGCAGAGCCTCCCAGAGGAATCCACCTGCCGACACCTTCATCTTGGAATTCTAGTCTCTGAAATGGTGACAGGATACGTGCCTGCTACTTTAAGCCATGCGGTTTGTGTTAAATTGCTCTGTTCCCCCTAGAATCTCCATACGTGTGGAAGCGGCACCCCCGCTCTTCCCGGCCTGTGCCTGCCTGCTAGCTCCGTCTGCCGCGCTCACTGCGTTCCCTGGGAAAGCTGTTTTTCTGTGCTATTCTTATCACTGCCTGGAATGTCTCTGCAACTTTCCGCCCCGAGAGATTCAGCTCAGGCGCTACTTTCCCAGAAGCCCTTCCCTGTGTCTCCCAGCTGGGTCGGGTCCATCTCCCCAGGGACTCCCTCATGAACGCAAAGGTTTCCCTCCCTCAGCCGTAACCTCCTCAAGGAGGTTCCTCGCTGCATCTTCAGGGTCTAGAACGGTGCCCGGCACACAGCAGGTGCCCAGTTGGCATTTACAGATGTCCTTGGTGTGGCGTTTATTTGGTACCTGCTACCAGCCAGGCACTTTTCTGGGCTCTTTGTGTGCATTTTGTTCGTGGAGGAGGTCCCTAAGGCTCGCATAGGATATTTTCTAAGCTACGTTCCTGTCATTGAAGGAACTGGAATTGAAATGAGGTCTGGCCCTACAGTCTAGGCTCCTCCATTCCAATCTGCTGCCTTTTTTACACTGGACAGGCAAAGAGGGGCCAGGTTGGAAAGGTCTAAATGCTACATTTTTGTCCATAACAAATCCATCTTATGCAATCACCTTGGGGCCTGGTATGGATGTTGATCAGATGGTTGTATATTTACTGAATTTCTTTTTGCTTTTCCTTAGGAAGCAGAAATGTTTCTTTTGATTTTTTCCCTTTTCTATCTTTCTCCCTCCCCCTCCCTTCCTCCGTCCCTCCCTCCTTCCCTCCCTCTATTCCTTCCTTCCTTCTCTCCCTCCCTCCCTCTCTTCCTCCCTTCCCTACCTCCCTTCCTCTGTTCCTTCCTCCTTCCTTCCCTCCTTCCCTCTCTCTCTCTCAGAAGGGATTTCTCTCTGTTGCTCAGGCTGGTCTTGAATTCCTAACCTTAAGCGATCCTCCTACCTGAGCCTCCCAAGTAGCTGGATCTACAGGCACACACTACTTTGCTTGGCTGGAAATGTTTATTTCTTTAGAAGACGTAGCTGCTAACTGGGACAGTATGGGTGGGACAAGCATTCCTTGGAAGAGGCTGCGATTTTGATTGGCAGGACATTAAACATGAGGGAAGTGGGTTTTCAGTCCGAATAGCAATGCCATTTTTCACAGCTGCGTCATATGGTGTCAGCGTGGACGGGAAGGACAGCACCGCCCTTGCACCTGCTCCGGCCTGTGGCACGGCTTCCCCTCCAGAGAACACACATCCAGGGGCGGCCCTGTGAGCTGGCAAAGCCTGGCCAGCCTTCACTTTTTATGAAGAGATTATCATTTCTTCTTTACTTGCCTCACTATCCTTCAAACTCATTCTTATTCTGCCTGTTTTGCAGATGACGAAGCTGTGGCTCACAGGGGACACGTAACTTGCTTAGATTAAGGTACATATTCTTTTTTTTTTTATTGAATGGTAACTATGTACATTAATGCACTTCTGGGGTACAGTGTGGGGTTTTCACATGCAATCTGAAACACTTCCATCAAACTGGTCAACACAGCCTTCATGTCATTTTCTTAGTTATTGTTTTAAAACGTTTACACTCTACTCTTAGAAAGATTCACTTGTACCCCTATAAGATAAACCTCAGAAGTGATCCCTCCAAACCCCCCTTCCTCCCATTCCCCCCTCCCTTCTCCTTCCCCCCTCCCCATATTCTTAGGCTGTTATTAGGTTATAGCTTTCATATAAAAGGTATAAATTAGTTTCATAATAGAGGTGTGTACATTGGATACTTTTTCCTCCATTCTTGTGATACTTTGCTCAGAAGAACATTCTCCAGCTCCATCCA
>CAUYTI010083101.1:0-27973 GCA_963575145.1 Galago senegalensis
AGGATGTAAAGTCTCCATCCTTCTTAATGGCTGCATAGTATTCCATGGTGTACATATACCACAGTTTGTTGATCCATTCGTGGATCGATGGGCACTTGGGCTTCTTCCATGACCTGGCAATTATGAATTGGGCTGTAATAAACATTCTGATACAAATATCTTTGTTATAATGCGACTTTTGGTTGTCTGGGAATATACCTAATAAAGGAATTGCAAGGTCAAATGGCAGGTCTATTTTTAGTTGTCTAAGTGTTCTCCAGATGTCTTTCCAAAAGGAATGTATTAGTTTACATTCCCACCAGCAGTGTAGGAGTGTTCCCTTCTGTTTCTGGGTTTTAACATACTACCACATTATTCTAGTCTCTACTGTATCTCCTGATATTAATCAGTGGTTCTCAACCTTCCTAATGCTGCAATGTATTTTCATTGTTAAAAAGGGGTCATGACCCACAGGTTGAGAACTGCTGATATAAATCCTTATGACACCCCTACAAAATTACTATTAACTCAGTGTTTTGACTTTTTGTTTCTTTTTAAAATATAATAAAATTATGAATCTCTATAGACTAATTATAGAATAATTCTGCTTCTGGTGGCTAGAGCTAAATTGTTCTTTAAACTAACAATGGGGTTTCATTACGTATTTCTCTCCTAATTTGAGAATTCTGCACTAGAAAATCAAACACACACACATAGTAAATCCATTGCGGTCAAACAGATTTATTGAAGAAAAATCAGCAAAGGGAAAAATGACCCATCTAAAGCATCTGCGTCAGAAAAGAATGGAGATACAGTCCTTGGCTTGCTAATCAAGATGGTAACAAGAGTATGGTATTCGATATTTAAGATCTGGAAAAATAGTCAAAGATTCAAGAAATAAATTTTAGCAGAAAGAAAAATAAATCAATTTATATCTTTACACAATATTTTTCTAATAAAGGTACATTTTTGTAAAATACCAATTTTGCCTGAGTTTGCATCCAACATGAGCTAAGAGCTGTATCATATTTCTTATTTATCTTAATGTGGGTGCAAAACAATTACCAAATAGTCTTAATTCCTATGTAAATGAGAGTTGAAAATGCATTTTTAACAGAAGGGAATCATTGGGGAAATACTAATGAAAAATTGTTTAGAATAAGAATTTCAGAAGATTTAATACTAAAATAATACATTGAGATCTGTTAATTTGATTTTCTTCATGGTCCTAATTGTCACTAAGAAATAGAATTAACTAAAGTATATACATCATTAAATGTAGCTGGAAGCGAGATTCTTTGCTTTCTCTGTATACTCCTGAAGACTGGAATAGAAAATTTTCTATTAAGATAGGTAATTGCTAGCTAACTCAAACTTTATGGTACTAGAAAAACTCATATAAAGTTTCCATAAACATATTGCTATATGACATTTAGTTTTAATCATCTGCATTTTAAAAATCTGATACTTGCCTTAAATTCCCTTTTTCTTTATTTTCTTTTCCTTTTTTCCTTTTTTTTTTTTTTTAAGAATTCTGCTTGCTGGGAGAGTGTCTTAAAGACGTTATGAGGCGCTATCTAGACTAATGCACAGCCCTACTTGGCATCACTCTAGCTGCTTTCAAATCATGAACTCATCTGGGTCTTCCTTCAGGAGTTTAAAGATTCCCGTTTCAGCTGCCGAGGTGTCTTCCTTGTTGTCCAGGGTATCTGGGCCAGAGGTAGCTTCAGAAAATGACTCTGTGACTTTTGCTTCAGGGTCTGTTCTGTTATTTTCAAAAAAGTCTTCTGTGGTCCTGGTAGATGATTCTTCCTCGATGTTTGTAGCCAGTGGTGTGGGCACCACGAAGTCATATCTGGACTCGACGGCGGTGAGCAGGACAGAATGGGTCTCGGCCTCGTTTGCAGACTCTCTCTCCAGCCAGACATTAGCCTCCTCGGTAGACTCCTCATCGGTCAGCACGGTCTCTTCTGCGTTATCTTTGTCTTTTTCAGCAGAGGCCGTGAGTTCAAACACAGTGATGAACTTCTCTTCATCCACGTCACTTAGTTTTGCCACAGCATTGGGGTCGTCCTCTGAAACAGTTAGGTCAATTTCAGTTATTTTCTCTTCTGTGAGATCAGTTATGTCTGGAATAGTGGTGACATTTTCATCAGTAGAAGGAGAGATTTTAGTCTCAGGGATAAAGGAGTCAGTGCCCTGGACAGCCCCGTCAGCAGGAATGTGGGATTTGACAGAGGAATTATAATTGTTACCATCAGCTTTACCTTTACCATCTGGAAAGGTAAAGGTGTCATCAACAACAGTGCTGTCCCTTACTTTGCCCGAGTCATCAGAGGCTGCTGAGATCTTTTCATCTGCTCTATTAATGGTAGCCAAGACGATATCTTCTTTTTCTATGTTAGTAGAAAAATCTATTAAAGAAACAGTAGCAATAGGTGATGAAATACTGCCAATTTTCACTGGAACAAAATTTTCAGTAATAGCATCATTTGCTATAGAGTTTGTGGTGCCTGTCAGAGGAGTGATTTCTTTGTCCAGATGAGTTGCTGGCTTAGTACAGTGGGTTCCAATGTTATCTTCTGATTTGAGTTTTTCCTTTGTAGGTGTAAGTTTGTTGCCTGTGGTTGTGGAAAAATCACTTTCTAGAGTATACTCATTTACTGAAGTAACATGGTCTCCTTCTGAAGTGATAGTTGTTTCTGATTTAGGAATGGTGTTGTCAGCCCCAAAGAGAATGGTTGCTTCCGTGGGTGTTCTGCTGCTTTCGGTTGGTGGGTGGGAATACATTTTGGGCAAGCCATCTTCAGCCATGGTCTTTCTCTGGGGCTCTGTGGCTTCCCCCTGCAGGAGGAGGGGTGTTCATCACAGTGGTGACAGCGTGGTCATCATGGTGATTGTTGCATCAACCACAGGGCCAGCAGCGCTGCTGTCCTGGAGGCTGGTTGGTTCTCTGCTGTGATTGGCCCTCCTGTTATAATAGTATTGATAGCAGATGCAAAGACGATGGGCTCCGCTCTGATGGTGCAATTGAAATTCACATCCTAACACGTCAATTGTAGGGAACTTAAAATTTTCCATGCTGTTGTTTACAGGAGGCAGGTCGTCTGATATGGAGTCACCTGAACTTCAGTGTTAGGAGGGGGAACTCTGGAAACCATGAGCTTATCAGTGGCAGCTTGAAGTCACCTGTCCTCTGAGTAAGTAATAGTATCTATATTAAGGTGAAGACATCTTCTGTTGAAATACATGTATTTCAATGTTTAAAAAAATTAATGGCACGTTTGGCAGTTGAGTGCAGCTGCAGAAGGTGATTAGGTGGCAGGAATGTCGGTTGGTTTTCCTCTTTGAAGGTAAATATCAGCAGACATAATAACACATAACAATAAATTATATAATTATTATTTCTTGGATGAATCTGAGTAACAGTGAGAGTGTCAAATTTTACAAGTTAATTTTTTTAGGAATTCTTTTTGGCAGAAAATGTTGTTACTTTAACCCTAGAAGACATTTCTGGCAGGGAGTTGGTGTTACATGTCAAAATTCACCCAGAAACAAGAATCAAGTTGTGAAGTAACTGTATTAGCTTTAAGGGTCGTGGTCTCAATTTCAGAGGGAGTATTTATTATGGTGTCACTAATCAGATCAGATATTATCATTGTATTCTCAACTTTAAGTTAACTAATTAGGTAAAAGGAGGCTTTTAGCCCAGGGTTAATGTTTTAGAACCATCTTTCCCCAGTGTTGTTGGAGAAATGGAATTTTCAGACTCAGAAATGAGTGCATCTGAGAAAGGGCAGCAGTGTCAGCCAGACCACTAGTTTCCATCTCAAGGACAAATGTTTAGTTTTCATCAGTATGGACTCAACTCAAATGATTTTGGCTCCGTCTGTTAGTTGATTGGCCTGAGGTAGCTATATCACTGTTCTCCACAGAAATACAGAATAGATTTTAAGATGCTCATTTTTCATTTAAAAGATATGGGGCAGCTTCTCCAGAAATGTTTTTGCTTCAAAGGAACGTCACTTTTGACGGTCCCAGCGTCTTTGTTGATATGGGGAGTGCTATCTGCATCAGGGCAAAGAAGGAAGCCTCAAGATAGTGAGGGGCACAGGTGTTGTTTCTGCGGAGAAATACCATGAGGTTCTGGGGCAGGAAAGAAAGTCGGAGGGTAAAGGCTGTCTTTGCGTTGATTAACTTAGAAGATTGTTCACTTTTATGGGCATTTAATCCTTAGATATATATGATGAAATAATTACATCATCTTCCTTAATAATCATTTGTCAAACAGTCTTTAATTTCAGAGGTTACTTCTGTGTTCACACTGATTCCACTTCCCCTAGTATAGCTGTGAGGTGGAATCTCACTCGCAGCATAATTATTTCTCCTCCAAGGGGGAATGTTACTATGATTAGCTGTGTTTTCTAAACTATTGACCTTAAAAAGAGCATTTCAGATTGAACAGATGTCATTCATCACAGAGCAGAAAGCGTATGATGAAAATTGTGGTGGGATTGTGGAAAACGTCCTGGTCTTGAGGAGGAACGAGCCGTCTCCTCCAGGGAGAATTGGTGACTCTTCCCTATCAGCAGCTCATTGCGACCAACACTACTATCTAACCTCAGAACAGGGAATCAATTCTATAGGTAAGTTTATTTAAATGGTATTTCCTTCTATCGTTGTGGTGTCTATTGTACTAATAGGAATATTTTTTTAAATTTTCTTAGGAAAATATTACATTTGTATCTATTGACATGTGTTTTAGATAATATTCCTTATTTTTAAGTAAAAGGTAGAAATTACTAACAACTAGGAGCTTATTCAATAAAAATCCTAGGAAGGTCCTTTGGCCCATTTGTGATTTTCAGTGATAGCTAACTAAGAAAAGAGTCTTCAGAAGCAGACTTTGAAAATGCTAATATCATAATCATCTCCACCATGGAGATGTTCTTTGTATGGAGAACATCTTGGTATTCATTAGAAGGCATGTCAGATGCAATTTTAAAAGACTCAACTCCTAGGCAAGTGGTATCTCCTATGGATACTAGAATTCCTGTTTTACAAAAAGCCTATGTATATCTTTAGATTTTATAAATTTGTATTGGGGACAGTATAATTATTAAACTTAACTGAGGTGATTATAATCACTATGGAGTCACTGAGGGAGTCTCATCTCTGTTTCCAGGGAAGATGGAGTGTGCATGCTAGCTGTGGCCCTGGTCTCTCTGTTTCCAGGGAAGATGGTGTCTGCCCGTTAGCTGTGGCCCTGGTCTCTCTGTTTCCAGGGAAGATGGTGTCTGCATGTTAGCTGTGGCCCTGGTCTCTCTGTTTCCAGGGAAGATGGTGTCTACATGTTAGCTATGGTCCTTGTCTCTGAGGCACATTTACAAAGTGAAGGTTTAGGTCACCGTTGTGGGTAGAGTTAGTTTCTGTCTGGAAAAATGGATCATTCCCTATTATTATATTTACGTCCATAAGGTGATACATGTTAAAGTCAGTAGCTGTGTTTTCATTGTAGAAGTTTTAGTTATAATAGAAGTTTGGATCACTATCTTCACTAGGAAAAATGTAGAAGGCTTGGTGATTGTTTTCTTAGGCCCTCAATTTCAGTTGATGGGCAGCAATATGAGAAGTTTTGTCTCTGGTAACAACAGATGTAGATGTGCTATTTTGGGCATCTGTAGTATTGTCTGAAGAGGTAGACGAATCAGCTTGGAGAATGGCACAGACCTAGAAAGAGTTTGGGGACCTCTCTACTGTCAGCGCTACCTTCCAGAGACAGCACCTTGGGCATAGGCTATGTTGCCAGGCAACACAGCTTTTGACCATTTACACATCTGGGGCTGTGATTTCTCCAGCAGGAGCATCACTGGAGAAGGTGCTAGCTCAGGTAGTCCAGGGAGGTAAGTCTTAGAGACATGACAGTCTCCGCTGGACGACCCATGTCATTTTTGTCTTCAGTGGAGACACCAGGGACGTGGAGCATCTTCTCAAAGGGGAAACAGAAGCCAGAGCTGTGTTGGTTGCAGTTTCTGTGTTCTCATCCATGTGGGAAATGTCATCACTGGAAAGCTGAGCCAAAGGAAAATTCCTAAATCTCGAGCCAGATGCCACACCTACAGGTCTACCCACAGGTTTACCTACACATCTCCCTACAGATAGATTTGTCTGTTTATTTCCAGGAGAACTGTGTGGTAGGGTCTGCTCCTCCAGGATTTGTGTGTGTTTTCCTGAGCAAGTTGCAACTATTTTCAGTAGCCTGACTAGTCGTGTCCATTGTGAATGTCCTCTGTGAACTGCAGGTTTATGTTTGACAAAATGGAATATTCAGTTATTTTATTTCCAGAATCACAGCTTTCAGAGAGAATTACGATGTGTTCATCACCATTTATGATGCCTTCTCCTCACAGGGTTTTTTTCAGAAAGACGAAAAGGGAAATTCCCACTTGCATCGGTTAGGAAGTACACTGTGGGTCTGTGAGCTTTGGTTTTGACATTGAGATCTTTGAAAGGAATAGCATAATTGTCAAAGTTCTTGTTTTTCTGTCTAGGAACTACAGCTTGGTAGATTTTTTTAGCTTTGAATTCTGAGGATGTTGCTCTAGGTAGACTGTCTGAAGCATCACCCGGGGTATATGGGGCAGGAAACCCATGCATCTGGGGGGCATAACTGAGTGTGGTCATTTTCATAAATGGGTTATTTGCTTTATCCTCTAGTCCGAAGACAGTGTTATCTGAGCTATATGCAGAATCACTGTCATCAGGCATAATTATTGCATAGCCCACATATCCTGGAGTGACTTTGCCTACAGGAGAAATGTCATCTATCCTTTCTGAAATATCTGGAAAATAAATTCTTTCATATTTAGCAGCTCTCTCTCTCTCTCTCAAATCTTTGTGCCCAAATATATTCTTTTTCTCAGAGGTAATAATAACAGGCAAAATGTTAACTTGGTCAGATGGAATAATTGTTTCCCCAGGTGGAATGTTATAATCAATCTTTTTTGTGGTATCTTTTCCCATAGTGGCAGCAGACACAAGTTCAGAAGATTTGGGAACATCCACGGATGTTGTGAAGTTCGGAGGGGGAAGAGCTGGTCTCCTCTGTAGGCCATGTGCTCTACTTGGAGTGTGTGTGGTGGGCCTGTCAATGTTAGCTGCCTCTTCCTGAGAGTTTTGGTCCCTAGGTCTCCATGCTTCTGGAAGAAGTAACGTGGAGTCAGCTGTTTCAGGGATTCCTTTGAAATTAGGAAGTGCTTGAAATTTGAAAGAATTACCAAATTTAACAGTGAAAGAATCACCTTTTGGTATACTTGTATCACTTGAAAATAACTTTCCTGCTTCAGAAAGATGGAATTCCTCACCCATACTATTGCTGCTGTTGGACAGAGGATTGGGCTGAGTTGCTGGAGGAGGGATCTTCTCCACAGCTGGGATGAGGACTGCTGCCTTTGTGAAGCGACTTAATTCAAATTCAGTAGCTAGATCAGAGAGATCAGCTGTGTTTCTTACTGTGTGGACATAGTTTGGAGACTCTTCTGTTGGAGAAAATGTATTCATGAGTACTCTTGGGGATGTGGAATATGTTTTGTCAGTCTCGGTTTTATAATTTTTAGAGGTATGTCTGTTCAGAGAGAAAAATGGATTAATTTCACCATCTCGGAGAATTTCTGAAAAAGTGGATCTGACTGGAGAAACATTCCAGGCCCAGGGAGAGGAATGAGTGTCAATTCCAGTTATGACGACCTGCCGCCTGGGAGTATCACCTCCGCCGATGGCATCACCACGTCCAGCTGTTCTCTCTGATACTTCTGACCTAGTTACTGAAGACTCAGAAAATTCTGAGTTATCTCTTACTAGACCAGAGGTATCAGGATTATAAACTAAGAAATTGGGAATGAGCATGCCAGTTTTAAAAAGATATGGGGAATCTCTAGACTTAACATTATCTCCTGCAGCTAAGAAAGAATTGCCTCCTGCATAACTGCCTTGGGTGGAAGGATCGGTGAACTGTATCACAGATAAAGAGAACTGTGGAGCTCTGCTGTTGTCCACTTCAGCATCCTCACTGATCACAGATGAAGAGAACCGTGGAGCTCTCCTGTTGTCCCCCTCAGCATCCTCACTGATCACAGGTGAAGAGAACCGTGGAGCTCTGCTGTTGTCCCCCTCACTGATGAAGAGAAGATCACCATTGGGAGTGACCCTGAACTCAGCCAAAGAAACAATGTTGTTCTTTGGGTGTGAGTTGAGTTTATTCACACCAAATCTGGCTGATGTGGTGACTTCTGCTACATCTGGGGCAATGTGGTCATAAAAAGCAGATGAGACAGCTTTCCTTTTGAACTGGTCTCTGTATCCTACAGGGATGGTGCCCATGATGGGATCAGTGGCATCAGGTGTGAATATCTTGCTCTCTTCCCTCGTGGACATGACCTCTGGGTCTGAAGCAGCAGGGTCTATGCTTTCACCTTTGGGGAGAATGCTGATGGCATCACCTCCAATTAGAAGACCATTTTCCAGAATTGTTTCATCTGGAAGCTCAGGTAAAAAATTCAAACTTGGATTAGTTAGAGAATAAATCATGGGCCTGGGAACTTTCATGTTAAAGTTGGCAGTAAAACTTTTGAGAATAGTAGCATCATTGTCAGGATTAAGATTTTCTTCTTCGGGGACTAAAATTTGGTGTTTTTTGTAAGTATCAATTGGAGATCCCTGAGAAAGATATTTGGAGACCACAGCACTGGAATAGGATCCACGGGACCCAAATCCATTGGAGGCATCAGTGAGTGTGGACTTTTCTCCAAGGGGACCACGTCTTTCCTTTGCCAATGCAAAGACATAGTTACCTGCACCATATTCAAGGACACTGTTGACTGGCCCAGGAGTTACTGTGTTTTCATCAGGTGGAATATTTTCACCTGCCAGAAGGGTGTTGTGTGCCCCTTCTGAAATGTTCTCTGTGAAAGGAACCATGCCTGTGGATGTATCTTTCTCCAGAAAGACACCGCTTCCAAACCTACTGGTGATTTTCCTGCCTTTTGTTGACATAATGGTAGAAGGTGAAACAACAGATCTGTCAAGCAGAGCACTTTGTCCTCTAGGCACAATGTCATTACCAGCTGTTGTGGTATCTTTTTCCATTTCTGTGACTGGATCAAGTTCAGAATACTGAGACGAACTCAAGAACGTTGCAAAATGAGAGGGAAGAAGAGCTGATTTCCATGGCAGGCCACGAGTTCCAGAAGGAGTGTTCATGGAAGTCTCTTCTCTGGTAGCATCTTCTGGAGAAAGGTTTTGATCACCAGGGCTAGATGTGTCCAGAAAAATTATTGTGGAAGCAACTGAGGAGATTCCTTTTAAACTGGAGGGTGCTAGAGGTTTATGAGAAGTAGCATCAAATGTAATAGTGAAATAGTTATTTTCCAGTGTACTTGGGTCTTTAGGAAAAGCAATGGCTGCTTCAGTGACACGAACTTCCTCATCTGCACTGCCGCTGATCTTGGAGAGGGCACCAGGCTGACTTACTGCGGGGTGTGTTCCCTTTACAGCTGGTCTGAGAACTGCCAGGACACGCCTGAGATCTAATCCAGCAGCTCGATCATCCTGACCAGAACAATTTGCTACTTTTCTTTCTTCATAGACTCCATGTTGGGAGAATTTTGTAGGAGAAAAGGTTTTCATGATTATTCTCAGAGGTTCAGAATATATTTTTGTTTTAGGAATGTTAGCAGTTTCTCTGTTTACAGAGGGCAGCGAATCAAATTCACCATTTGTAGAATTATCTGAAAAATCAACTGGAAGTTTACTTGATGCCAAAGAGTGAGACTTGAGTTGAGCCTTATTTTTAATGAGAACATGGCTGCTGTTAGTAAAATTGGTATATTTATTCATTGTCTCAAGCACCTCTGACCATGCAATTGAGGATTTCGTCAAAGAGTTATTTGTTCCTGTTACTGGGCCAGAGATTTGGAGATTTTCAGTTGGAGCATTGGTAATGAGCATGGGCTTTCCATGAACCTGTAAGTGCAGGAGTCCCGTAGAACTAGGGCTGTGCGCTGTAGAGTCACCTCCTGCATGATGACCCTCGGCAGAGAGAGCAGTGGTGTCATCCTCCACATAGACGGTCTTCAGAGGTGAGGAAGAGAGCAAAGCCCCTTTGTGTAGAACTTCAGTGTCTTCATTAGTGAAAGGTAGTTCACTCTCTGGAATGACACTGAACTTGGCCAAAGAAACAACGCTCTCCTGTGAGTGCAGCATCTGTGCCAAATTCGCTTCACCTTTACCACTGTTTATTCTAAGAGATAAGAGATGATCTGCTTTATCTCGGACATCAGAGTTATAAACAGCAGATGAAGCGATTTTCCTATAGAACTGGTTTTTATTATTTAATGGAGAGATGATCACAGTGGGGCTGATGGTTTCGTCTGAGGGCATCTTCCTCTCTGCTGTTGCTTCTGAGTCTGGAACAAGGGTAAGCTCCATCCTTTGGTCTTCAGGGACAATGATGATGGTGTCATCTCTTAGACTTTCTTTTTCCAGAATTGTTTTATCTAGAAATTTGTGGAAGTTTTCACTTGTGTGAGTTGGATGGTAAGTCATGAACCTGGGGGCCTCAGGACTTAAGGGGCTTTCGAGACCAGCAGCGTCAGCATCAGAGCTGCCATGTTCCGCTCTGGGCATCAGATTTTGCAACATTTCCATAGTTATGATCTCCGTTGTGCTTTCCTGAGATAGATATTCAGGGGCATCTACACTGGAGTGGGATGGATGAGATCCAAATATTTTGGGGTCATCAGTGAGAGTAGATTTTTTAATAACTGGGCTGAATTTTTTATTCTGTGGGTCAAGGACATAGTCACTTGTGACATACTCAAGAGCACTGTCACCAAGCACACTGCTTATTGTATCCTCATTATTCATAACTTCACCTTCTAAGGTAACATCTACAATGTTTTCTGTAATAGGAAACACTTGGCGTTCAGTGACTCTGTCTTTGTCTGCAAAGTTTCTGTGCACAAATCTATTACTGAAAATAGTTTTCAGCCTGCCTCGTGTTGAGGTATTGACACCAACTGAAATGGCTCTTTTGTGAATGGGAGTATTTCTTTCTTCCAATGGAATAATGTTAATCTTTGTTGTAGCATCATTTTTCATTTTGACAAATGGATCAAATTCAGAATATTTGGGCAAACTCAATAATGTTGTGAAATCAGAAGTCGATTTCTGCATTAGGTCACGTAGTCCAGCTGGAGCATTGTGGAGAGAACCCTTTGTGATCATGTCTGTGTCTGGGGGAGCAGAGTTGTTACCTTTAATATTTAGCATCTTTTTCAGAGACATTGTGGAATCAGCTGGAAGCATTCCTTTTAAACTGGAAAGACCTTGAGGTCCAGAAGAAATGTTAAATTTACCAATGAAAGAATTATCTTTCAAAATACTTGAATTTCCTAAAGGGAAGTAGCCTGCTTGAAAAATCTGGGCTTTCCCCTTCTGCCTGTCACTGCTGCTGGGGACAGTGCGGGGCCCAGAGGCTGGGGCTCTCCCCAAAGGGAAGGGAACCACTGTCTTAGCAGTGCGACTTATATAGGACGTAGCAGCAGGGCCTTGCCCAACAGAGGGGTCAGCCACTTCCTTCACTTCAGACAGGGAAGGGCGCACTTGTTTAGGTGAGAGGATGTTCGTGATTGTGCCCTGGGGACGAACATCTGTCTTCCCTTCAGTAATGTCAACAGTTTCTCTCTCCACAGCAGACGAGGAATCAGCATCATCACTTGTGGAATTCCAAGTAAAAGTTTTGGAATCTGTAGAAGGAATAATTGAGTCCAGGGAGTGGAGCTGAAGGTCTGTTTGAATTTCAATGACCTGATTTTCTGAACTATCAGTTCCATCAGTGAGATGAAGGTACGCAGTCGCAGCTTCTGACAATACTGACGTCAACTTTGAGGAGCCAGTCCAGGGGTTCTCTCTCCATGGGATGGGATTCTTGGGCAAAGCTTTAGGCAGGAGGATGATGCTTTCGGCTGTTAGCTGAAATGGGAATTCTTGAGAACTCATGTGGTTTTTGTCAGGTTGCGTGTAATCACTGCCTCCATGACTGTTCTCAGGGAAAAGAGCAGTGGGGTCAGCCATGGGGTGAATTGTCTTCACAGGTGAAGATGTTGAACCCTTGTGGCTTTTCTCCCCAGTGTCTTCATCAGCCAGGGGGAATTCATTATCAAGGCTGACACTGAATGCAGTGGGAGGGATGGTGGCATCCTGTGAATAGTGGCCCCCTGACCTGGACGCTCTGTCTCTGTTGTACTCTGACTGGGGTAACGTGGTGACTTTGGCTTCCTGCAGAGCACCGAGAGTGGCAGGTGAGAGGCCTTCCCTGAGCCTCTGGGCTCTGTCCATCACTGGAGGGGAGTGCATGGTGAGAGCCGGGATTGCACCGGGCAGTGCTCTGCTTTCGCCCTCACTGGCTGGTGGTTCTGGGTCTGGAGCGTGGATATGCTCCACCCATTTGTCTTCAGAAAGGACGAGGGGGATGTCATCATGTCCACTTAGAATCCCACTATCCTGAGTTAAATCATGTGAAAATGGAGAAAAATTCCCATTTCCCTCTGTTAGGGAGTGAGTCGTGGTTCTGGGTGACTTACTGTAAAACTTGGCAGTGTATTCTTTGAGAAAGGGACTGTCCATGCCAGACTCAGGGCTTCCTTCCCTGGAGATCAGCAGTTGGTATTCTGGTTTAGTTTCGAACTCTTCAGGGTTTTCTTCCCACAGATCCTTGGGGACACGTGCAGTGAATGAGGGTGCGTGAGTTTGAAATCCCCTGTAGATCCTGCCTTGAGCAGGGCCAGGTGTTTTTCTGGGGATCTTTCCTTCTCCCCCATATAAAGTATTTCTCTCTGAGGCATATTCAAGAGCACTGTCATCAACCCCAAAGGCCATTAGATCTATATTATTTGGGTTGCTTTCCCTTGCCAGAAAAATCACATCTGACTCTGCTAAAAAGTCCTTTGTGAAAGGAATTACTTCGTATTGATTTACTTTATCTTTTTCTACAGAATTCATATATCTTTTTCCACTAATAATACTCCTCATATCTTCGGTGGAGATGACATTGTCTGGGGGGACAGTTTGTTTGTGAGGCAGGACAGTTACATCATCAGGAATAATGGAGTCATCAGCCATTATTTTTTTGCTCTCTCTTGTAATGAGTGCTGGATCAAGTTCAGAGTCACTGATTTTAACAAAATCAGCAGGAGAAAGAGATGATTTCAGTATTAGATTGTATAATTTTTCATAAGAGCCTGTGATGGAACGCTCCACATTATTATAAGTAGGAAGTGAGCCCTGAGCCCTGATCTTAGTCACCCATGTTTTGTTCTTTGTGACATCGGGATAAAACATTTCTTTAGAATTTCCAGGTGCTTTCTGTTCAGCAGAAGCAGCACCAGGCATGAGAATAAAGGGATCAACTCTTACTGCATTTAACTTTTGCATGTTCACTGGAAAATTGGCTCCAGAAATGTAGAATTTGTCTCCCACCACAGCCCTGCCTCTACCGTGGAAGGTGCCAGCCTCAGATCCGGAGGCAGCGGTCTCTCTGGTGGCTGGGCTGACGCCGGCCTGATCCACGCGGGGACCTGCATCAGAGTTAGAAGTTGTATTTACCTCTCCGTGTTTGTAACTTACAGGTGGCAGTGCCATATTAGGTGAAAAGGCTGTGGGATCAGTTTTAACACTAATGTCCTCATTTTCAGTGGTAGGTGTGTCAGTGGCTGGGTTCACTGGTTTCTTTATAAAAGCAGTAGCATCTTCCAGGGGAGCAGAGACCGTGAGGAGAGGCTGCGGGCTGTGCATCTCCCTGACACTCCAGTTTGGCCTGATGACAATGGACCGTTCAACCAGTGGCTCTGATACTTCTAAGGTTGTCACTGATGCGTTGGGTAAAGAGTCCTTACTTTCCCTGAGAGCTAGTTGCATTCTAGTTATGTTTTTATTGGGAATTAATAGAGATTTTAACTTTATAGCTAAGACATCATCCATCTTAGGTATGTCATCATTGTCATCAGACTCAAAGCCCGGAGCATTGGTGGAAATGATGGTGGCACTTGGTGGCATTTTGATGGCATTAATTATATCAAGAGATGTCACTGAATTTGCTTTGATTACATCCTTGGTAACTTTCCTGACATAGGGGATATTCTCAGCTTGGAAGACTATGACCTGAGCCTGAGGGCTGATGGGATCCTCTGAAGGGGTCACCTCAGCTATGTCCATTTCATCCTCATTGACATTTAGTTTTTCCCATTTGACACTGTCTGCCAACTCCAGAGAAGCTGGGCTAAGGACACTGTCTCTCCCATAGAACCGACCTTGGCTTGTTGTGGAGGTGTCAACTGTGACATGATCAGTGGGGGCAGCACCCAGGGTTCTGTCCTCTCCCATGGGAATGACTGTTTCTGTGTGAGGAGCAAAGAAATGCTTGAATTTCTTATTTCCTAAACCAGAAACTTTGGGGAGAATAACAAGGGCACCATCTGTGCTTGGAGTGCCTGTCCCTGCAGATGGTCTTTCTAGAAACTCCAGAGTAAAGGCCCCCTTGGCATCAGTTAGGGAAGGAGCCATGGTGTGAAGGTGCTGAGTGTTGGAATTGGCAGTGTGGCCTTTGAAAGCAGAGACAATATCAGAGTCAGAATTTTCTTCTTTCAGAATAATAGTTTGGTATTTTTCTTCACTTGCAAGCTCAGGGAGAGGTATTTGATAGAGAAGACTCCTTGAGGCCTCACTGTTAGAGGCGGGCATATGGGATAGGAAGCCTTTGGGTCCATGTGCAAATGGAATTGGTTTTCTAATAGGGGTATTTTCTTCATTCTCTGCCGCAAAGGCACGCTTATTTGAAATATATTCAGAACCACTTTTATCAGGTTCAATAATGATCAAATCCAGATCACTTAGGTCCTTTTTCTTTGCCAGGGTATTTGAAGGCCTGGGAATATAGGAATCATCTCTCAGTGTGGTTCCATGTCCCAGAGACAGAGGGAAGCTTATTCCAGACGTGTGGTAGTGACTTTCCTTATTTCTGTCTTTGGAGGAAGGAGCAGTGAGGGAAGTCATAGGTATAATGTCCATATGAGAACTTATGTCACCTGTAGCACTTCTGTCTTTTTCTGTTACTGGGTCGCTTTGCTCATCAATGTTGCTGGAGGTTGATCCACCCCACAGCATGGTGCCTTCCAGAGCAGGGTTTGTGTTAACTTCCACTGGTGTGCTGAGATCTGATGTTGTCAAGGTCGATTCTCTTCCAGGGGAAAAAATATACCCTTTAGGGACATTTTCTTTCAACATTGGATAAAAAACACCACCACCAGAAACTGTGTTATAGTCAGACCTGCTGCTACTGTTCCTTACGATCACTTCTCTCTGAACCTTGGGGGTAAATTTTCTAAGTAGAGGTTTTGAGACCTCAGCCATGTAGGACGGTACAGGAGTCTCAAATCCAGGCTGGCCGGCTCTGCCTTGGGCTGTCCCTCTGAACCTGAGGGCGTTGTTTGCATTGGACTTAGTAGAGTATCGTGCTGCTGCCGGGTTGTCGCCCCTGGGAACATTGTCATCTGCTATAGGTATAAGGTAAACGTAATCTCTGAAAGTTTCTCCTTGAACTGTATCTTCTTCCTCTGCTGTAATGCTCACTTCTTTTGGGGGGATGGCTTTGTAGATCAACGCTATATCTTCCTTGAAAGAGTTTTCCAGTTCATTTCTTGGTATATAAAACATGGTGTCAGCTTCCCCTTGAGAGGCAGTGGTGATAGCTGCTCTCAAAGCTGCTGGGGTAGCCTTATAATGAAAATAAGTTTTGGGTATTACAATGTCTACTAATGAGGTCTTTCTCACAGGGGTTGTTGACTGAGGATGATTGAAGGGGCCAACAGACTCCGTAAAGGCAGAAGGATTGGCAGTCGATAGGGGACCACCTGTAGACACATAAGGGTCATCTCTGGAAGTGGCCAGGCCGTCTCCTGGCTTATTAGGGCTATGGTCAGGAGCGGGGTCTCCATTCATGCTGAGAACACCTTTCCTCACTGGTGCAGAGGCAGCTGTAGAAGCCATGTCTGTTATATATTCAGTGTTTTTATCTATGTAGGAAACATCGGCAGCTGCAAAAGAAACACCAAGAGGGACGTTTACCACTTCAGTCCCAGCCACTTTGCTGACATGTCTGCTGGCTTGGTCTGAAGTGATGGCAGGAGGGACTGGATGGCTACGCCTGTAACCAGCAGGGTCTGCACCATCCTCTGGCTTCTCCTTGGTGACAGGCAGTGAGTTCCCAGTGGTGACATCATGGTCCACATTAGGAGGTGCAGGGTGACCCATTCTCCCGGTTTGGGGGCGGAGGGATGCAGGGCCGTGTGCTGCACCCACATTCTGCATCCCAGCCACACTCTTGCCCAAACCGCTAACTATCGTTTTGGTGGCCTTGGGCTTAAAGTGTGTTCTGTCCTTTGCAGCATTGGTGATGACATATAGAATGCTGACACTTTCTTCCCTGGGAGTACTGATTTCTCTGTCACCCACTGCTGCTTCAGGTATGACCCGAGACTGGGAAAGAGACTGGGTGGTGTCGGCAACCCTGAAGCTGTTCCTTCCAAAGCTGCTGTTGTCTGATTCAAAGCCCAGGAAATAATATGCAGGTGGGAGCTCTTCTTTTATTTGAAAATCAGCATCATCTTCTCCTGCAGACTCTGCTTTCACAGGGAGAGTTGATTCTGCTTCATTAGCCATTTCTTTGTTTTTCAAACTTCTATGTTGTTTTCTTGGCATAAGAACACCAGCTGTCTTTAGGGGAAGGGGTGCAGTGGGCCTGTCTACAGTCACCGTGGCTTTGTCCATCACAAGCTCAGAGCTGCCCACTGTGGTCCTCTCACCTGCCCTGGAAGTGGCACTGTGCTCCTCCTGGGGAGAAGTGAGGTCAATGGTGAGAACAGCAGACCCCTGTGGAGTGTTCAGAGGACCTCCTGGTCCTCTGTTGTCTGTAATGACCTCATTAGTGAGGTGAGAACTTTGAGCTACAGAGTCTGATATTTTCATCCAAGCATCAGTCAAGGAGTCATCATTAATTAGCAAAGAAGTTTGGGCTTCATTCTTTTTGGCACTGGGCATGAGTTTAGATGATTCAGGTACTGATGGAGAAGTGTGTCTTTTACTCATAGCATAGTCTACTCCAGGGTTAGGACCAGCAACACCGTCAGCGTTGTCATTAGTAGAGAGACTCACGGTTTCAATGACAGAGCCGGCAGGTTTATCAGAAGGGTCAGGGCTGACCTTTGAATCCCAGATTACACCAGCTTCATTGTTTTCACTGAAAGAAACAGACCCAACATTTGGGGGGTGAACAATGGGAGCTGTAGGGGTAATGTTGCTCTGGAAATTGGCTGTTTTAAGCATAACAGCTCTTCCAAAGTACCTTTTGGCTGTGGCATCACTTGCAGTGATGGTGTTGAGGGTTCTTTGGGAACCTTTGTTATTCATGAGGTTTTTGCTGTCCATTGTAAAGGGCTTTATTTTGTATTTGAATAGGAGATTGAACATATCAGGGTTGTAAGGAGCAATGGCAAGTTTGCTTCCTCCTGTTTTGACATGATTTGCATCAGGATTAAGGGGATAAACTTTTCTTTTAATTTCTGTGGAAGTATCTGGATAACTAAGGATGACTTCTACAACTCCATTAGCCTGCTTCCTATCTGCCATTTCTTTAACCATAGAAATGACATTCTCAAGTTCATCAGTGCTCACAGACTTAAAATTTTCCCTGGCAGTTTTGAGACGGGCACTGGCAGGAATATCAGAATAATAATTAATGGTTGGGCTACTCACTGTAGCTCCAGTTGCTTCAGCAGTGTCGATGTTGTTGGAGGTCATGATATTTTCTGTCTGAATCGTGTGCCCGCCTTCTATGACTGCACCTCCCTTTGAAGGCCAGCCCATTTTTAAGTAAATATTAGTGTTGGTAGTTGGCTGCACAGGATCAGGGTCCATGGAGTGCTTTGTAGAGGCAATATCGTTTGTTCTGGAAATGACTAAGTTCCCCACATGCATTGTAATTTTAGCTGCATCTATCATAGTTTTGCTGTCAGTGGAATTACCAACAATGCTACCTCTTTTCTTATACATCCTATCATTAGGAAGATAATTTGTAGCACGAATGGGATTTATGTTGGAAACATCTTCATCGGTCATGGTGAAGTTGTTATTAGCCTTGTCATAGGAATTCAGAACAGGAATAGATGCCAAGTCCTCACTGTTTTCTGCAGAGAGAGTGCCACGTGTGTGAGCCCAGACTGTGGCTCTGCCCTCGTTTTTTAAGTCTGTGGCCTCAATCACAATAGAGATGTTTTTCTGCCACAGGTCGGGCTCGCTGCTCACGGTTTTACTGTATCTTCCCAGGTAAATCGTGTCAGTGACAATCATGTTGTTGTCCTCTGGCTCAGGCTCATCAAGCAGAGCTGTGTGATCCTCTTCTGTGGCATTGGTTTTTGCTGCACTGCCTTCTGCTGCAAAGGCTGTGTGGTACAGAAAGAACCTGCTCTCTGCTCCTGCCGGTCCCCTGAGAGCAGTGGTGCCCACTCCAGGGAAGCTGCGTGCATCTGGTGTGGCGAAGGCACTTTTAATTGCGGAGGCGGGAAACTCATTCTTAGCATTTTGGGTGTTTGCAGCAGAAGCAGGAGCAAAGACCAGGGTTGACCTGCCGGTGGGGGTGGAGAAGGCCCCCAGGCTCCACGCTGCTCTGGCTGGCTGAAGGTGCAAAGCAACAGTGGGGTCGGACTCCTGCTGGGAGGTGCTGGTGGACACAGGGCCTGAAATGCTGTTTTTCCCAGAAACAGTTCTCCTGCTTGGTGTTGTTTGGGAGTTTGGTGCAAAGCCGGGAGTGGTGGTATCAGAGGCAGAGGCATTACATGTGGCATCAGACGAGGATGGAGAATTACTCTCTGAAACTTTCACTCGAATACAGTTGCTGGCTGTGCCCTTGATACTAGCAAAACTAGCTGAAATCTGCTTAGCTGTAGGGTTACTCATCGCATCGTCTCCGAGTGGGGGAGAGTTGTACAAGCTAGTGCCAAGGGTCTGTGACTGGCTCCTCTCTGGAAGAGACCCAGAGAGCCCTGCCACCTCACCAGCAGACCCAGAGTGGCTGTCTGGGTCCTCTGTGGTTGTGGCGTTTTCTTCTGTTCTTGGGACGGAGGGGAGCAGACTTGCCGTGGGGCTGTCTGGCGAGGATGAGGGCAGATTGGCAGACAAGTGTCGGTTTGTTTGACTGGGCATTTCCTGACTCCCATTATGCTAAAGAGAAAGGTATAACGTTTTGTGAGGTTACCCTGCATGTATCTTACTGAAAATCTGAAATCAACACACAGTATTAAAGTGATCAAATGAAGCAACATTATAAAGGTCTCTGCTTTCCTCTTTACCTCAGGTTGTTAAATTAATCAAGTTAGAAAAACACAGTATCAATGTAAAGAAGAACAGCTGGTATGTTAGGTTGAGATTCCCTCTGTGAGTATAAATCCAGGGGTCCCAAGGCAAACTTGCAGTAAAAACCCTCTGAAAGCATAAAGAAGTATAGAGAAGCCCCTTTGAGTTCAATGCATTGTGACCTGTTATCTTGCTTCATTACTCATATCATTAATTTTAAGAGAAGGGAATTTACACATAGACGATAGAGGATTAAAAGCACAATGATGCTTTCTCTAGCAAAATGTTTTTTCTTGCATGAAAGGTAAGCTCATGCTCTAAATCCATTTTCCACTCTATGTAATTTTTAGTTCTAGGAAGATATTGTTATCCAAAGTACTATCACTTACCGGGAAATACACCATGAAATGTAAAATGGCCACGGCCAGGACTCGGACCTCCATCCTGTCTTGGGGTTTGTCCCCCTGCAAGCAAGGTGCATAATTTTTAAAAAATCCAAAAATCCAGTACTTTTGAAATTTGTCATTCACCCACTGAATTACAATAAATGACAAATTTTAAAAGTACTGGAAATAATTTGTATTCTGTTTGTATTATGTTCTTTAATTATTGACATTAACTAATGTGTCAGCCTATTTTTAAGACAGAGACAATACCTAGTAGTCCAGTGAGTTGCTGGAAATGATGGTATATGGATGGATCACTCTGCCTCCTAAGCCAAGGCTGTTTTAACCCATCAGAGAGAACAGGAAGAATTTTGGTTGTTTTCTACATCTCATAGAAAATCATGGATTAAACAATAAATATAACAAGCAAATACATTTTAGACAGAATACTTATGTGAGAACTTCACAATATAAATCCACCTTTGTTAATAATTAATTATTGCATTTTTTAGGGACTATTTTGATACAAGTTAACTTACTGAGGCTATACTCAGTTAGAATCTATAGTTTGCCCAAGTAGGTCTTTCTTTTTTTTTTTTTTTCTGAGGGTCTTCAAATCCAAGTAGATCTCTTATACAAAAGAGCTGTAAGAAAGAGCAGGTGTCTGAGGACAGAACAGCTCCAAGCGCTCTGGCTCATTCCGGTATTTACCTTGCAAGGATGCCTTTCCTTTGAGCTGCCTCCCGGTGTTAACCCTGGGCCAGACTGGTCTCCTTCACAGGACACATGAAGATGAAATCCAGGCTGAGAAAGCCCAGCAAGGCTCCTGTTCTTCCTCCCTTATTGCAAATAAGGGAAAGAAAGAGCTTCACTTTTAAGGGATTGCTGTGGAGTTAATCCCAACACAAAAGAAGAGGAAGAATCTGCTGGCTTTTGGGCAGCCTGCCAGCTTATATTCAAGTGCAGAGGGGCAAGGCTCCTACTTTCAACATCACAAAGCCCTCTAACAATTAACTCTCTACTATCTAGTCCCCTCCCCCCGACTCACTGTGACGGCGCTTTACACACATGCCCCTGTCTGTTCATGTGGTCACCTTACTGGCTGTGGCTTTCTTAAGGACCGAGTTGTGTGTAGTTGTATCTGAAAAAACACGTTTATAATATAGGAGAAGAAAGATTAAAAAAATAAAATGGCCTATTGCAGTCCTTTTTAAAAATTTTCTATGTGGTTTATACAGACGCCATGCTGATCTCTTGGGCGTCCACTTCCTTCTGGAAATCCAACAGGGGCTGAGACAGCTGTTACCTTCAAGTTGTCTGTTCCCATGGAAGCAACCAAGACACATCACTTACTACCATGTCACTTACTGAGATGGTGATTCACTACATCTTCTGAAAACTCCACATAAAAATGGGCTGAATCTGTTGCAGACCCCCAGCTATGTCTGGGACAATGGGCCTATCACCAGATTACAGACTTGTGGGGACAGAATTGGCCTGCTACCCCTCGCCACTTCAAGATACCTAAAGATGGGCTTGTAATTATAATCATTTCAGAAACCCTCATATACTTTTCGCATATAGTATAGCACTAAAATGCATTAATAGCAATAATATGGTTGGACCTTACCAGACAGAGGACAAACGAGGTCACACCTTCCATCATTCATTTTCCTCTGGTGGCCTCATTTTCTCTGTCCTTGGCTTATCTTAATACTTCCCTTCAGCTGACATTCTTTTATTACACATTGGACAAATCCTGAATTTCCAAAGTTATGTCCAAGACCATAATTGGGTCATTCTTTAGGTCAGGCCAAGTACTTCTGTGCGCATAGCTGTCACCTTCAGATCAAAGCTGTGTGTCATGAGTGGAGCAATTTAATGCCACCTGTCACATCAGAAGTTTGGAAATGCCTTCATCAGGCATTAAATACTGCTCTTTGGGGAACTGAAGCACTTGTTGAAAAGCCAGTGCAATGATGCTTAACCTGAGGATAAGCGCTCATCGGATTAGAGATAATATTTGCAGGTCTTTTTATTTCAAGTAAGCCGCCAGCTTCAGGCACAGAACCCTGGCTGGCACTAATTTGTCTTTATAAGATATAAGATAGCTAAGATTTCATCTTGTGGTTTCAAAGTTGAATCTGGCACAAGAAGATCAAGGCTTTGTATGTTAAGAAGCGTCATCTTGAAATTCTATTTTTTATAGTCTAAGAAGTCCGAATCCATTGTCCCCTTTCACTGAGCTGAACAGTTCACTTTGCTGCCTGCTTTCCAGGTTCTGGTCCCCTCAGTGTGTCTGGAAATTGTCCTGCATGCCCGTCACGGGGAGCAGCACCAGTGTTTCCACGCACAGAAATAATAACGTCAAAGGAGGAGCTGCAGGTTACGAAGTGGGTGACGGGACCCTGAAGTGTGAGTCTGACCAGCCCCCAGGCCTCACCTTAACTGATTGTCCAGGAACGCTTGTTCTGTTTCACTGATTTGCTAAGCTTTAAACTTCCACAATGGATAAGAATGTGTGTCAGCCAACAAGTGGCCACCGAATGTCTGAGAGACGATGGGAGATAGAGAAGCAGGGAAGTAGCACTTATCCCCAGAGAAGTTACACCCCCTTCTAGGAGGAAAGGGACGCACACGGCAGCCTTGTCCACTGCTAGTTATCTGTCCCTTCAGATATTAATTCTGTGCCTGTTAACTCTAAGGCGCAGCTTCAGGCCCTGGCCGACATAATTGGGAACAAGATAGGCAAAATCCAACTTCCAAGTCATGTTACAAAAGACTACAAAACGCTCTGGGGATTTCAACAGGGAAAGAACTTACTTTTGGGAAATGTTCTTGGCTTTTTGAAGTTTGGGTAAATTCTGAGAGCTAGAGTTGGTTAGGGAGGTCTTGTTACATGTAGCAAAAGGCATGAACGTTGGCACAGAAATGAGAATTCTCAGGGTTCGGGGCTCAAGAAGAGAGGGAGTATCTGATTCCATGTGCCTCCCCAGCATCTTCACGGGGCCAAGATGCTGCCAGCAGGACTCCAGAGAAAGCCCAGGAGCCTCCTTTCAAGCAAGTCCTCCCTCCCCATGTCATCATATCCGCTGGGATCAGCACAGAATTTCGTTCATTTAGAGCGAGACTGACCCTTGCAGGACCTTCAAATCTCAGTACACAGGGGTGAACTCGATAATCCCAACTTCCACCCTTCCTAGCCCCACACTCTAAACACTGCCTTGGATCACCAAGACTGACCTTGCTATGCAGATTATTATTGTTCATTTCAGTTACCACGAGAAGGGCCAGTGTCCGATCACTGTGTGTTGCTCACAAGTTCCTTCCCAGAGTGCTCGTAAATCCTGTCACCTCCCATTGCTGCCTGAGACCTGTCCTCTGTGTCCAGAGAATTGCGGTGCCCAAATCCTGGCTCTCCAGCACCTGGAGACAGGGATTTACCTGCAACTATTTTAAGTCTTGCCTCTTTACTCTGGGAGGTGGGTTAGGGATCTTCCTGTCTTTTATTGATGCTTCAGACCACCCTGTGTCTCTCTTCAAACTGCCAGCAGCCTGGGGTCCTGTGTCACATGTGCCTCCCGTGACACACCTGGTGTGTCATCCAGCAGTGCTCCCACTGCTGCCCCTCTTCCTATGGAGGTTTTGCCTCCTGACTCCCTGACTTTTTTCATGGCTCTTTTCTCAATTCTTGATGATTTTAATGTCCACAGAAAGACCCCTTGTCGTTTTGACGACTCATTTCCTTGCCCTCCTTTAGTTCTTTTGTCCTGTCCACCCTGCCTTAGCCACTGAATGCAATGCAGGTAACTAACGCCTATTTCCAACCTCCCTCTGCTCCCCTGATTCGAATCTTCAACCTTGAAGGTTCTTCTTCAACAAGAACCTTAAGTCCATGGTGGTTCACGCCCCTGAGCTCTTCTGGGTTCATGCTGTTGACTCCGGTGCCCACTTCACATCCTCACTTTACTGTCAGTGTTCTGGGCCTGGGTCACTCTGTGCTGAGTTCCCAGGGCACCACCTGCACTGCTCTTCCTCCTCCCTCCCAGTTTCCCTTTCTCACACTTCTTTTTTATTTTCTCTTCATTTCATCATCTACATGGAGTAATCCCTGGTTCAGGTTTTAAATCTCTTCCTTTCTGTGTTGCTATTTACTCCCTTGGTGAGTTCATTCAGTTACATGTCTCTAAACATAAATATGATCTAAATCAGTGGTTCTCAACCTGTGGCTCACTGACCTCCTTGTAACAATGAAAATACATCCTGCATATCAGATATTTACACTACGATTCGTAACAGTAGCAAAACTACAGTTATGAAGTAGCAACGAAAATAATTTTATGGTTGGAGGTCATAACATGAGGAACTGTATTAAAGGGTTGTGATATTGGGAGGCATTAGGAAGGTTGAGAACCACTGATCTAAATGATAACCATTATCAGATTAGTACGTCTAGCTGAGATAGCTGCCTTGAGTTCTCGACTGTTGTCTGTAACATGTAACAAAGCCAACTGGCTATAAATAAGAGTATCTATGAAATGTCTGAGCAAAATTTGATACACTCCAAATATCTCCCAACAAAAATCAGAGGTAGCTATACTATGTCTTTTAATACTAGTCAGATTATATCACTCTTTTGCTCAAAGCCTCTAGCAACTACTAATCTTATTAAAAATAAAGGTAAAGCTTTCAGATTCCTGCCACGCATGACCTCCTGGCAGCTCCTAGAACTTACTTCTCTATGGCTCGCTCTGTTCCAATCACAGAACCTCGCTGTGGTCCTCTGATCTCCTCGCCTTGTTCAGCCTTAGCAACGAGGAGGAGGAATGAGATTAATTAGAAGTGGGAAGACTCATTTGCAGACTGCTACCCAGCCCATCTAGATCAAAGGTCGTTAATCTCTGAAAAGGATAAGGCCAGATAAAAAGCAAATATCATTTATAAAAAACTAAAATAATTGGGTAAGAATCAGTAGAATGCCTTGAGGTTGAAGAACTGAGAATAGTGCTGTGATTTATAGCTCGGGCACCTGGCTGGATGAAGATTGAGATGGGGATGATGGGGCAGAGGCTGTCGGAGGCGGAGACCACACACTCCCTTTCAAACATGTAGCATTTGAGAAATTTCCATGGTGTCTACACAAATATGTTCATTATAAAGCAATTGGAAATGGAGATTAAGGCTCAAGAACGAAGTGATAAATGACCAGGGAACTGTCGGGGTGGGGGGGGACGCAGGGGACTTCTGGCATGTCAGCCGGGTTCTAGCTGCTCTTTGTCTGGGTAAGTGGCTGGTTACACTGGGCTGTGCCCTTCTGGTCACACCCTCCTATGCCAGTAAGGGCTAGATGTGCATTTCTGTAGTTCAGAAATAGAAGCTACAATCGACTTCTTTTCATTTGGGCTTTCAATAGGGATTTAATAAAAATAGTTCTCGTGTGTTCAAATTCCAGGAAAGGAGTACTGTTTGCCTTCTGTTATACTGATGGGTCCTGTAGTCAGGGGATGTCCACTCTGCCCCTGTCCCGTGGGTATTGATCCTGATACTCTCGAAGCCAGTGATATAAACTTCTCAGATGCTCAGGCAATATTCTAAGTAAAAATTCCCTAATGCTATTTCTTTTTGTCCTTTGGTAGAATGAGAATATCCAATATCTATTATAATACTCTGAGTCATTTTACCAATAATTATGTATTAAAAATTCTCTATTTTATATGGTTGTTTATTTCAGGGGATTCCAGGTTCTTCACATGCTTTGAGCCTGCTGTTAAATTAGTTGTGTGTTGATTTTTCATGTATTTCACATTAATTCTACATGTGATTTTATAGATGCTAGATCCACCACTTTCTAAATCTTTGACCTTGAGCAAAGCATTTAGTGACTCCAGGTCTTGGTTTTCTCATCTATAAAAGAGTTCTGACAATAGAATCAGCCTTGCAGGGCTGCCACTGAGACCCACTGAGACTCCGGGACCAGGGCAGAGCTCAGCACATGTGAGCACTCAGTCCTTGTCAACTGCTGTCATTGTTACCATTTGGAATACAGATGGTGACCTTGACAGTTCTTCAGATGTGTAATGGAGCCGGGGAGTGCTTCAGCCTCCTGATTGATGCCTCTGATGCTGACTGTTTTGTGAAGACAGTTACTCTGGGACGGCCCAACAGAACCACTGCTGTGGTTGTAACTTAGACCCTGCTCTGGGGGACAGATTCATGCTGATTCTTTGTTTTATAAAACAGGTTATGTGTTTATTACTTTTAATAAAAACATGAAAGATTCTCTGCCCTTGTACCTTGGACTATGACCAGGATGACTGTTGTTTATTGTTTTACTGGTAAACATTAGACATTCCCAGCCTGTGCCCTGTGTCCCCTGAGCTCTCCTCACCTTTCAAGGCACAGGTGAGTAGAGAGCTTTGCTCCTTTTTTCCCCTTTCTCTTCAGTCTGTTGAAGGGCATGGCTTTTCAAGAGTTCCAGCTTTTGTCTGGATGGCCCTGTGTGCCATCCTCGCTCTCACATGGGTTTACGTCTGCCTCCTGTGTTACCGTCTGCCTCCAGTGTCACCCTCTGCCTCCTATGTTACTGTGTCCGTCCAGGAAGCCTCAGGTCCTATACACTTTGTCTTCCCTGGATTTTATTTCATTTTTGTTTTTGTGCTGTGAGGGGTTCCCTTACAATTATTTCCCCCCAAAGTTAGTTATACATATCAAATATATATTTCGTATAACCAATTCAGAAATTTTTATGCGTATTTCTCATGACCTGGTAAGTAGGCAGAATGGGAAAGGCATTTCTGAGTATTTTAGTGGTCATCGTGGTTCATTTTTATTCCTTTGATATCTTCTTGTGGAGGTTGGCCGATGAGAATTTTAACCCAAACTTATTTGGTTATAATTTCTGCATTCTACCTAGTTATCTCAGCAGAGGAAAAGTTGCCATAGGACAAAGTTAAATAGTCACAGGAGACTTTATTCAGAACTTTTGTGATAGTTAACTCTGCTTGTGTAGAGGGAGGAGGTTTTGGTGCCCCATGTGAATTAGTAGGAAGTTTCCAAGGGATGTGTGTGTTGGAGAGGTGGAGCCCAGTGGGCACCTGCCTCATTTCTGAGTGTGCAAGTGTTTCCCTCTGTGGTCAGGACATTTGTGTTTGTTAGTCAGTGCTTATGGAAGTTCAGCTCCCACTTCCTGTGGGAACCAGGAAATAGGAGTGCTGTCTTCACAGATGTTGTTTTAAAGGGGCTCCGGGCTTCCAGGTCCCTAAGAAAGGCATTCTTGAGGTGTAAAGCTGAGAAGATTTGCATCTCCAAAGAGCAAAGAAAGAATTTCCAATTGTAAATTTTCTAAAGAAATGCTCTAAGAAAAGAGAGGTGGGGCGAAGAATCAGAAGGAACCCTCTGGAGGTGACTGAGGCAAGCTGAGGGGAACTGAAGGCTGCAGAGAGGAAGGCCTGCCCGTTACCGGGGGCTTTTAGAGGGATGAGCACGGGAATCTCTTAGTTCATTTCCAAACAGAATCTCTCAATTCATTTCTAAACATATGGAACTGATAAAATGTATTTCCAAACAGAATCTCTCAATTCATTTCTAAACATATGGGACTGATAAAATGCATACAGGGAACGCATATGTTTCAAAATGATTTATTGAACTAAAGCTAAAGAAGTAAAAATGAGCATGTTTAGAAAGAGAGAGAGAGAAGAGGCTGAATGTCCAGAGTGGTCTCACTTCTGATGCCAGTAAATTACTGAGACAAAGCAGCAAAAGTGAGGTGAGGACGTTAATATTGAGGCATACATGACCTAGAAGAAATGGTGAAAAAACAAAATTAATTCACAAGTCTTGTAAACATTGCCTAGTTGTTTTAATATTGCTATTTTTAATTTCTTGTGTAAAATTAATCCCATTCTATATAGCCCCTAGCACCCCTCCCTTATTTTCCTGACAGCCTGTATCTCTGTGTTAAAGATACGGTTCTGTGTTTTAAGGCTAAGTGAAGTCTATCTGCTTATCTTGGTAGCCACAGTGAAGGCCTCAGCCCAGCCCATCACTGTTACCACCCAGGATGAGTTCATATACTTTTTTTATCTTGAGTCAGAGTCTCACTTTGTGGCCCAGGTTAGAGTGCTGTGGTGTCAGCTCAGCTCACT
>CAUYTI010083102.1:0-43365 GCA_963575145.1 Galago senegalensis
TGGCTAAGGTGCCAGCCACATACACCTAAGGTGGCGGGTTTGAATCCAGCCCAGGCCTGCCAAACAACAATGATGGCTGCAACCAAAAAAAAAAAAAATTTGACAAGCATTGTGGTCCCAGCTACTTGGGAGGTGGAGGCAGGAAACTCGCTTGAGCTCAGGAGTTGGAGGTTGCTGTGACCTGTGATGCCACAGCACTCTACCCAGGGGGACAGCTTGAGGCTCTGTCTCAAAAAAAAAAAAAAAAAAAAAAGCAAGGCAGGGAAAATGTTGAGATAAGTATAGGGATGGAAAGACTTGAGCCATTCCCCCAGATCATTTGGTAAGGACCTAGAAATGCCATCTGTAAACCGCTGGGCCTCACTCTCGCCACTTGGGCAGTGGCCCCACAAGACACCTCCAAAGTCGCCAGAGGAGACCTTTGTGCAGAAAGCTCAGCTTCTCCATGGCTAACTGAGTGAGGGCCTGGGCCACTGTCTGTGCTTCTCTGCTGATCAGGAACGAGGATGCCTTTCCTTCATTGCTACTAGGTGCAAAGGTTAAGAATTAAGGGACAAGAGCAATGGGGTACTTGGAACTCCTTGGCAAAGAAACTGCGTGAACTACGACCACCCAGATCTCTAGTACCTGTGCATGGCTGGGAGGACCACTTTTCATCGCAGGGATTGCCTGTGTACAGAAACTCCTGGAGCATGGCTGTGTGTGAGCTATCATGCACCCGCCACCAGTCACAAGCCATTTTCTCTTGATCCTTTCCCCATGTTGCTACTCCCAGGCCTCGTTATGTGAGACACCATTTGTTCACAGACACATAGGCACCCCCCATCACAGGGACAGGGGCACCAAGGGAGGTGCTTTGTGCAAGTTCCATCCTTGGAGTTAGAAGCACTTGCCCAGTGCTTGCCAACTACAAATAGCCTCATGCTAGAAATTGATGCTAATTAGTATGCCATTAAAAAGGGGGGGACACCACCACCCACAACAAAATAGCCACAGACAGACCTGAAGTCCTACCCTGACAGCCAAAGGGACGCATGGCCCACTAATGCAGGCTTAATTCACTTTGTTTGGCAGAGAGAGCAAGCTCGCCATGCTGCTGCGGGAATCCCTGGGGAACATGAACTGTCGCACCACCATGATAGCTCACATCTCAGCCGCGGCCGGGAGCTACGCCGAGACCCTCTCCACCATCCAGATTGCCTCGAGAGTCTTGAGGATGAAGAAAAAGAAGACGAAGGTAGGGAGTTAGCAGGGGGAGCAGCGGATAAAGAAGCTTTTGGATCCCTGCCCTGAAACGGAGTCAGAATGAGCTAAACAGACATAGTGGACGCCCTGGGCACCAAGAGACGTGTACCTGGCTCAGCATCCCCCTTGGGGCGGGGCCGCACCTTCAAGCTGAAAGTCGGGGTCCCTCCCCACAGTGGGAGCTGTGCCTGGTCATCCATCCTGGGCCCTGGCTAGGGAGCCACCTTTTCTACTCTAGATAGTACAAATGGATTGCTGCTTTGAGAGGAGAATTTTTGGAGGGGTGGGAACTAGTCACAGGTTTTGTCTTGCCTGCTTGTCCTAGATTGATGAAGACTGTGTCCTTCGAGGGGTGGGCCCCGCAGAGGATTATGAACCCCCTGTTCACGGTGCCCCTTTCCCAGCTGCGTTTCCAAGAGTTGTATTTGGGCTGCTGAATTGCCATGTTAATCCGGCGTTTTCTGCTAGAAGTCACTAGGCTTATTTTCTCAGAGGCAAAGTCTCAGGGGTGTCTGAGGAAACCATCACGGTCATGGTCACTCAGATCCAGAGTCAGCTAATGATGTGTGGGGCTTCTTATTCCTTCTCCTTTTTCGTACCGTTTATAAAATATTTTGTATAAAATAGGTCTTTGCAACCGGTGCTCCACAGTTCAGGGTCCCAAAGTGGTGGCCCCTGAGTCCTTAGAAGGTCAGGTGAGGCCTAAGCTGTTCACTGCCTCTCAGGAGCAGCCCGTTTGCCCGGCATGGTGGACGGGGGTTATCCTTCACATATATCAGCCACAGTGTAGAATGTGGGGTGCACCAGCACACCCTGACTAATGGCCAAACAGGGTGGTCCTCAGTAGCCTGAATCAAGTTAGTGGCCTCCTCCGCTCCCCACCTGACGTCAGGCTGTGTGTGTGGGGTGCCTTGGAAGAGCCACCACAGTAACTGTTCTCTCCCTCACAGTACACATCCAGCTCCTCTGGAGGAGAAAGTTCTTGTGAAGAAGGCAGAATGCGCAGGCCCACCCAGCTGAGACCCTTCCACACCAGGGCCACGGGGGACCCTGACTTCCCGATCGCCCACCTGTCCAGCGATCCCGACTACTCCTCCAGCAGCGAGCAATCCTGTGACACTGTCATCTACATCGGGCCTAATGGCACAGCCCTCTCTGACAAGGAGCTCACCGACAACGAGGGCCCCCCAGACTTTGTCCCTATTGTGCCAGCCCTGCAGAAGACCAGGGGCGACAGCCAGCCCGCGGAGGCAGGAGAGGCTACGGCCAGCAAATCGGAAAGGGACTGCTTGAAGTGTAACACATTCGCCGAGCTGCAGGAGAGGCTGGACTGCATCGATGGCAGCGAGGAGCCCAGCGAGTTTCCTTTCGAAGAGCTGCCTGCCCAGTTTGTGGCTGAGCCCCTGAGCAAATGCCCCCCGTTAAGCCAAGGGGCTGGGGCAAGCCCCCTCTCTGAGTCTGATAAGGAAGATAATGGGGCTGAAGGCCCTCTGACTGAGAGAGAAAGCACAGACCCCCCAGCCTCCAAGATGCAGAGGAGTCACTCGCCTGTCCCTGCCGCCATGGCGCCCCCCCACAGCCCCAGCCCTGCCTCGCCCAGGAGCATCCCGGGCAGCAGCAGCCAGCACGGAGCCACCCAGCTTGTGCACAGTCCCAGCCTCCAGAGCAGCCGGGAGAGCCTGAGCTCCTGTGGCTTTGTGGACGGCAAGCCCAGGCCCATGGGCTCCCCACGGCTGGGCATCGCCAGCTTGTCCAAGACCTCAGAGTACAAACCACCCAGCTCCCCTTCCCAGAGGTGCAAAGTCTACACCCAGAAGGGGGTCCTTCCGTCTCCTGCCCCCCTGAGCAAGGACTCTGGCACATTATCTAGTGAGTCCTTACTGCAGCCTGAGGTCCGTACCCCACCGGTTGGAATGAGCCCCCAGATTTTGAAGAAATCCATGTCTGCTGGGAGTGAAGGGTTCCCAGAAATCCCCGTCGATGATGAGTGTCAGGCAGAAACCCCTTCAGATCCTAAGAAGGAGATTCTGAGCACCACGATGGTGACGGTGCAGCAGCCTCTGGAGCTGAATGGTGAGGATGAGCTGGTGTTCACGCTGGTGGAGGAGCTGACCATCAGTGGAGTCCTGGACAGTGGCCGCCCCACCAGCATCATCAGCTTCAACAGTGACTGCTCCGTGCAAGCGGTGGCCTCGGGCTCCCGGCCGGTCAGCATCATCAGCAGCATCAGTGAGGACCTGGAGGGCTATTCCAGTGTGGCTCCCGTCTCTGAGGTCAGCATCACACAGTTCTTGCCCCTCCCCAAACTCAGCCTGGAGGAGAAGGCCCGGGAGGCAGGGAGCAGGCGTTCCTCCATCAGCTCCTGGCTCAGCGAGATGAGCGCAGGGAGTGAGGGCGAGCAGTCCTGCCACAGCTTCATAGCCCAGACATGTTTTGGACACGGGGAAGCGATGGCAGAACCTCCGACTGCGGAGTTTGTCAGCAGTGTCCAGAACACGGCCGTGGTGTGCAGAGAGAAGCCCAAGGCAGGCCCCGACAACTTGCTCATCTTGTCCGAGATGGGGGAAGACTCTTTCAACAAAGCGACCCCCATCAAAGGCTGCAAAATATCCACCCTGGGCAAGGCCATGGTCACAATCTCCAACACGGCAAATCTGAGCAGCTGCGAAGGCTACATCCCCATGAAGACCAACATCACAGTCTACCCCTGCATTGCTGTGAGCCCCCGGAACATCCAAGAGCCTGAAGCAGCCAGAGCCACCCCCAAAGCCACCCAGGCCCAGGAAAGTAAAGAAGCCAGTGCAAAGAAAGAGATGAAATTTGAGGACCCCTGGCTAAAACGAGAAGAGGAGGTAAAAACAGAGACTGTTCATCCCGACGACGAGGGCATCAGGTATGAGATGGCCACAGGCCCCACAAAGGCTGAGGCCAGAGCAGAGCAGGAACAGGACAGAAAGCCCAGCCCTGGGGACAAGCTTGGCAATGGCAGTGGGGACATGTCAGCCTCACCAGTGACTGACAACTTCAGGAGGTTTGTGGATGGGTGTGAAATGGCCCTGCCCGCTTTGGCTGCCCAGAGCCCTGTGTATCCCAACAAAAGTGTGAAGTCGAGCAGCCTCCCAAGGGCTTCCCAGAAAGCCAGCAGGCAGGAGGAGCTGGACGGCCTCTTCTATCACTGCACTGCGGAGACCAACGGGATCGGCACAGCCTCCGGCGCCCAGCCCTCCAAGGCCACCCTGGATAGGAAGGTGGCTTCCCCCAAGCATTGTGTCCTGGCTCGGCCCAAAGGGACTCCCCCTCTACCCCCTATCCGAAAATCTAGCTTGGACCAGAAGAACCGGGCTAGCCCCCAGCACAGCGCCAGCAGCAGCGGCACCAGTAGCCCCTTGAACCAGCCAGCCCCCTTCCTGGCCGGCTTCCCAGATGAGCCCAGCAACAAGATGAAGGACACCAGCGGCAGCAGCAAGCTCTTCAGTGCCAAGCTGGAGCAGCTGGCCAGCAGGACCAACTCCCTTGGCAGGACGACGGTCAGCCACTACGAATGCCTGTCTCTGGAGAGGGCCGAGAGCCTGTCCTCTGTGAGCGCCCGGCTGCACGCCAAGGACAGCACCATGCCCCGTGCGGGAAGGAGCCTGGGCCGCAGCGCAGGCGCCTCGCCACCAGGTACCGGGCCCTGCCAGTCGGCTGGGGCATCGCCCAAGGCCACCCAGTCCAAGATCTCTGCCGTGAGCAAGCTCCTCCTGGCCAGTCCCAAAGCGCGCAGCCTGTCCACCTCCACCACCAAAACCCTCAGTTTCTCCACCAAGTCTCTGCCCCAGTCAGTGGGCCAGAGCCCCAGCCTGCCCCCTGGCGGGAAGCACATGTCCTGGTCCACGCAGTCCCTCAGCCGGAACCGAGGCTCGGGACTGGCTTCCAAACTGCCGCTGCGGGCAGTCAACGGGCGCATCTCTGAGCTGCTGCAGGGCAGCGCGGCCGCCCGGGCCTCGCAGCTGCGGGCCAGGCCGGACTCGGAGGAGCGCGGCGGGGCCCCTGTGGAGGACAAGCCGGCTGCCGCACACCTGCTGCCGTCGCCCTACAGCAAGATCACGCCTCCGCGGAAGCCCCACCGCTGCAGCAGTGGCCATGGCAGTGACAACAGCAGCGTGCTCAGCGGGGAGCTCCCGCCAGCCATGGGGAAGACCGCCCTGTTCTACCACAGCGGCGGCAGCAGCGGCTACGAGAGCATGATGCGGGACAGCGAGGCCACCGGCAGCGCGTCCTCGGCCCAGGACTCCATGAGCGAGAACAGCAGTTCCGTGGGCGGGCGGTGCCGGAGCCTCAAAGCCCCAAAGAAACGGTCCAATTCAGGTAGGCTGTGGGCACAGGAACCGGGAGGGCGCTGCTCCCTGGGCTGTGCAGGTGGTGAGGGGGCGTCCAGGCCTGCAGGGGGACTGAGGCCTGGCCTCTCCCTTCCCCACAGCCTGTCACCCTGCCGGTCTCAGCCGGGGACATAACAAAACCAGGTGTGGCTTCACTGGTACGCACGCACACACCTGCCCCACTGTTGTGAGCAACCTTAGCCTTAAGGCCAGGAGTGCTGCTTGTCCATCAGCAGGGTGGGAAGGCCAGGGCAGGCTGCACAGGACATCCCCCATCCACTTATGGGGGATGGAGGCTCTTAGCTGTGGGTTCCCTTCACCTGTGTCCTGAGGTGTGGGTTTATCTGCTCCATAACCAAGAATACTAGGTAGCATTTAGTACCTCCTAAAGGATCCCCATCACAACCCATGACCCCGAGGCTGCAGAAGCCTGTCTGTGGGCCTGGTGGCCTCCGAGACCCTGGCAGCCTCCCAGGGACATGGGGTAAAGCACAGTTTGTCACATGGAAAGTGCAAAGGGGGAGGCCTGGTCTCCACCTTCACCCCAGACATACTCGGGGACAGTCATGTTTGCACACCCACCATCAGCCTGCTGTGTCCCCCCCCACCCTGCCATGGTCCTTAAAGGGCATGCTTTGGGGGGAGTCCTTGCCACCCCAAGGAGGGCGTGTTTTGGAGGAGTCCTTGCCACCCTAGGAATCACCCATCCAAAGGCACATGCTCCAGAAGAACTAAGGTATGACGCCCACTGATGTGTGAATTGGAGTTTCCAGGGACACCTGACAGTGAGTTATGATGGTCAGGAGGACCCAGGTCAGAGCTGGTGCCTCGGTAGTCACGAGCGAGGTGAGGTGAAAGGGCAGCAAAGAGAGAATAAGACACAGAGAGAGGCAAGCGGGACCAGGAACAATTTACACTACTTGAAATTTTGCTTAGAATCATCTCTACTCTTACATGGCTTCCCCCAGAATGACCCCTGCTTATATTTTAGCCTACAGACTTTTTTTTATATTCATATAAACTTTATTTTTTTATGTATTAATGCATTTGTGGGGTACAACGGGCTGATTTTATCATGAAACAAAATCTTAAGTTGAGCTCTACCTGTGATTCTGCATCTTTGGTGAAATGAGGAGGGCCTGGGGTCCTGTCCTCCTGGGCTGTCCTTTGCCCTTCTGTGGGATGCCAGGCTCTGCAGAGTACCAGTGTGGCTGCATAGTTGGAATTAAAAGCCAGAGTGAGAGGCAGAAGTGGGGCCTCCCCTCTCCTGCTCCTCCAGTTGCTGCCCCCCCCCGGGTTTTCTCTCATTCATGGGGTTAGTTCTCCTATTCTCCCACCACGGGGGAGATAGGCTCTGGAATGCTCCAGCCCAAATGGAAGGTCTGTGGTCAATGCACAGCATAAAACATTTGTCTTCCCCAAATCCAAGAAACCCGCCTTAAGGGACTGTGCGGTTTTATGACGTAGACAGCCTCATCCGCACAGACCGTGGAACCCACCTGCAGGATGTTAAGCTCTGAGCCTGCTAGGAATGGCCATGGCTGTCAGCGCCTCCCCATCCCTCTTCCCCAGGTGGTGTGCGCTTCAGCCTTTGATACACTTTGTGCTTCACCTCACCCCTGGGTCTCAGCAACAGACCTGGAAGCAGAACCTCGTATAAGACAAGTTAGAAATGAAAAGCTCTTCAGTGTAACTTAACAATGGCTGTGTCCGATTGCCAGGGCCAAGGGCAGTGAAGCGTTGATATGAGTTACTAAAAATGATAGAAGGGAAAAACATCTGCTGGTTATAAACCTTGGTGTTATCTACCCAGGCTTGTCCGTCTGTGTGCTGCAGATGGTAACATGGCTTTAGTGTTTCATGTCCTCTAACTCAGCACCTGTGTTTACTAATCTATTTCACCTTCAATATCTTTAACTCTTTTCCTCCAATTTTGTTGGGGGTGGTGGTGATTATACCGAAGTAAAGAGGAAGAAAAGTTGTGGGAAAAAATGTGCAAAATTACTGCTTGGAGAGGGGACAGAAGGCCCTGTAAGTGCCCTTGCCCTGGGCAGGGCCCTTTCATAAACGCTGCCCTCTGAGGGCCTCTCGTTAGGTAAGGCTGTTGGAGGAAAACCGTGTACGATAAAAACGCCGGGGTCAGTGCTGGAGATGGGATTTCATATAGAGAGCGCCAAGAGCAGCAGACCTTTGCAGTCTGCTGCCGTGGATCCAGGGCTCCGTGATGGATATGGCCGTGGAGATGTGCTCATTTCAGGGTAGGTGACCTTGTCTTGCTTATTTATGATTATTATTAAGAGAAATGCTGGCTGTCAGGCATGATCAGCATAAATCAGAAGCAACTTCTTTAAGAGAAGCCATAAAACTTCTCAGAGGAAATTCCCAACTAGGTGGCTGGAGTTCACAGCAGTGGGAGATGTTTGGAACTGCAGAGGAAACAGTTATTATCTGAGATGACTCTGAATTGGGGGAATGTTAATGCTTTGGTTATTTCCTTAGTATAAATGAACTAGAATTATGGGACAATAACCTTGACCCCTCTGATTCCTCTGCAGTACAGATGACAATAGAAGCGACCAAATACCATGACGGTTCATTATTTCACTCCCATTCCTAGAGATCCATGTTGTCAGGGAATGCATAGGACTGGGCTTGTTCCATGAGCCAGAGCACGGTGTAGTAGGAAGACTTAGCTTGAAAGCAGGAGGCCTGAGGTCTTGAGCTATGTGACGTTTGGGGAATAAGTATCTCTGGGCTTCAATTTTCTCCTGTATAAGTAAGGTGAGAAGATTGGCAGATAATAGCCATGGTCTCTCTGCTGTTCACATCATATGAGATGGTGAAAATGGCACCAGAAATGCTCATAGGACATCTTTGACGGATGATGTCCTCTTAAGATGATCCATAGTCAGTGGGATTTATTTTCAGTTGTCAAACATTGATTGGGCAGCTTTTATCCTCTTAGAGCAGTGGTTCTCACCCTTCTAATGCCGTGGCCCTTGAATACAGTTGAGAACCCACAGGTTGAGAACCACTGTCTTAGAGCTTGGTGGTATGGAAGTTTCGGGCATGTGGCTGTAAGGGATGGATATGCATGGGAGAAGACAAGGCCCCTGTCAGAAGTTTGTAGAGAAAGGATGAAGGGAGTGGAACAGTGAACTGAGGCTCATTGCCAAGGGCCAAGTGATAGAGTACAGATCCAAGTGGACAGAGCATTTAGACAAAGGCAGAATCCAGCAAATCTGAGCAGTTGCAGAAGAACACAGGGTGACATCAGTATCGAGCTAGATCTGAACCTGGATGGACAGAGTGGAGGATGGTGGAGGATGAGACGTTAACAAGAGCACAAGCTTGGTGCATGGCCTGCACAAGATTAACTCTAGAAGGGGGATATTCCTAACAAGCGGAATGAGAGTAGAAAATGTAAACCCAGGCTGGGGTGTGGTGGCTCATGCCTGTAATCCTAGCACTCTGGGAGACTGAAGGAGGAGGATCCTTTGAGCTCAGGAGTTCAAGACCACCCTTTATCTACTAAAAATAGAAAAATGAGCCAGGTGTTGTAGCACATGTATAGTCCCAGCTTAGGAGAATTACTTGAGCCCAGGCGTTTGAGGTTGTAGTGAACAACAATGATGCCACTGTACTCTAGCCTGGGCAACAGAATAAGACTCTGTCTCCAAAAGAAAGAAAGGAAAATGTAAACTCAGATTAAGTTATGCCTTGAACATCAAGGAACTATTATATAATAGCAGAACACGTTATTCTATAGAACTAGAGCGAGAATGTACAATATGGTATTATTATAGTTGGCAGTGGGGAGTCTTGGTCAAGTTCTTGATCAAGAACATAATAAGGTGAGAGAAACTTTAGGTTGCTTTTATTGATGGATTATTGATCCAATATCAGTTCCCTGCCAGCCCCTTTATGGTCAGCAACATGAGTTGTATACAGCCATGAATTAGAGCAGTGCCCACCAGCCCAGGGAGAAGCTTACATTGCCAATGTGCATGTAAGCTGCTAAGAGGGTGGAAATACTCAGTTCATGCCATGTCTGCACCAAGCAACCCCGAAGCCTGACACGGCTCCATCCCTCTCGTCTCACCTATTATGTATCATGTGAGCTCTGCCCCGACTACTCTCCATCTTCTTCCTCGGGTTTTTTACATTTCACCTTCAACCTGGCTTCTTTCTGTCACTTTCCAGACTAGATGGGGAAGTCTGGTAGTTAGATGAGCACCTTGGTCTGAATCATTCCCACTGCAGAGGGAAAGCCCACCCCTCACTGCACATCAGGCACAACCTGCAGAGAGGCCCGATGTGGTAGGACCCGGCCTCCAAAAAGCCTGCGAGTGCTTTAAGGAGGGTCTGCGCAAAGAGAAACCATGGCAAGGAAGCATGCTGGTTCTGGGGTACACCTAAGCCTTGACATGCCTGGACCCAAGCCCCTGCAAGGCCTATTTCTCATGTGGCCCAGGCTGGTTGTGCCCAGCCCTGAGCTGGTGCAGGTTACCACTGGATACAGCCGGCCAGTTCACAGGCTGGCTCGTGGTGGGCAGCATAGTCCTGAAAGGCAGCTCCTATCCCTTCCCTGCGTATCTCATACCTGTCCTGTTGGTGGTAAGTGCTGTCGTGGTGAGTCTAGTCTTTCCTTTGTCACCATAAGCACCAAACATCATGCTTCCCTTCTCTTGGTGCTGATTATACTTTGCAGAGTGCTGGGCCCATCCTGTGGGTTGCTAATAGTGAATGGAGCTCCCAGGACACCAGGTTTAATCCACAAAGCACTGAACAAATTCCTGTGACGAATTGCTCCTCACCAGGGCCTGAGAGCTCTGGGCTTGGCTCTGCCAGTCCTCTGCTGCTCATCTGGTTCATCCTGATTTGGTTTAATGGATTTTGTCTTAATGAAACTCAGTAGTCACCGACTTATGGAAAACCAAAGAAAGGCCAGGTGTTCCCTAGCAGATTGAAGATTTCCAGAGTGTTGTAAGAGAGTGGACCTAGAGACAGATGAGAAAACGTTCAGACTGAGAGAACTGTGAGGGGCTATGCAGGTGGGGGAGGAAGCAATTGAGTCGCTAAGGTACCAAGGAAGTGCCTCAGCATAGAGCCTGCAGGGAGAGGTGACACCAGATCCTGGGTGCAGGGCTGAGGTCGCAGGGCTGGAGGAAGCCCAGACTCTGCTCAGAGAGCCTTGTGGCCTGCAGGCATCTGCCCTTTCTCATCCCCAGCTTGGGGACATTTGACTATTGAATTAAAGCATTACAGCAGCCAGTACCACCATCCTTCACCTGGGCAACGTGGAGCTGGCTTCTTGTGGTCACTAAAATCTGGCTCTCTGAAGTCTGCAGCTCCATCAACCTCAGTGCCTCATGCTCCTAGGTTTGCTGTCGCCTGGTGGCCTCTCCGAGTGGGGATGCAGCCAGGTGACAGGGAAGCTATGCTGGTGGGTCTTGGAGGCAGGAGCTGGGAACGGAGGCGGCAGTGTTGAGAGGTCCCAGCACTCACCATGCCTGTGCTGCCTGACATTTGACCTAAGCAGTAGCGTCTTTAAAACCAGCGTGAGTCCTTCTGTCTGGACTCAATGGTGTTAAGACCAGAGGCCTGGTACCAGGCTTCTCATTGGGGCCGTGAGTGCTGGGGCTGGTAAAGTGAGCAGACGCCCTGGTGCATGCTGCCTTGGCCAAGCCAGGAGGGGAGGGAGGGTCTGGTTGGAAGCTTCATGAAAGTACCCAGATTGACCGTCTCATGTCATATCTGGGCCATTTCAAACAGCAAAACCGCGTCAGCTGTTACCAGGCTCAGTGTCTTTTTATACACTGGACTTGGATGTGTCTAGACCAGCGGTTCTCAACCTTCCTAATGCCGCAACCCTTTCATACAGTTCCTGTGGGACGTGACCCACAGGTTGAGAACCGCTGGTCTAGACTGAGTGCTGGGCTGACGAGCAGGAGTGGTTGAGGATAAGGGGTCCTCCTGACCCCCTGGCCACAGAAAGAGGCTGGTTCTGGATGTGTGATCCCAGATCAGGCAGGCAGCATCACAGAGGTACCACATGCGTCTTCCCAGGCTGGGCTGCTTCCCCTTCCTTACAGTTGTGGTTGCCCGATCCCTACCGGCAGAGACCCGGCTCAGCAAAGCGGTGAGCACCTGCCCGACAGGTGGAGATGGAGGGGCGTGCAGGGGTGTGCAGAAAATACCAGAAACCTTGTTTACATGGGGACAGTCTTCACCCAGTGATGGCAGGGCATGTTGGAACTGTCCCTTCCTGTGCCCCTTTGAGCAGTGTGAGGGTACATTACCCCTGGAGCTCCCTGTAGGTCATTAAGACCCATTTCCTTAGCCTGACCACCTTCTTTGCCCAGACCCCACTTCCCCATCGTCATTGGGTGATGCTCACATACACCTCAGTCAGGAGTTGGGGGAAGCAGGGCTCCCCAGCTGTAGTAGGAGCCCTCATTCTAGTTCATTCCCAGGACTGGGGCTCTACTGCCAGAATCCTGTGCTCTAGTGTGCAGGAGACACTAGTCTAGACCCCAGCCCCCCCCCAAGCCCCCACTGCACATTAGGCACTCACTCCCCACCTTGGGAGGAGGAATGTGGTGAGGAAGTTCAGATGACTGCCAGACAGCAGGGGAAGAGGGCAGTAGGAACTAGATGCCAGCCAGGACAATTCTACTAAGCTACTCTAGCCCAGTGAAATGTCACTCTCCATTCAGCCTTATTTACTTTTATCCCATCTCAGGCGATGCCCCAGCATAGGCATTGGCAGGAGACAGAAAGGGGCCCTTGTTCCAAATATTTTCCCATCTGCTTATATCCTGAATGGTGGTCACCAGACCCCGGGGTGGCCCCCTACAGTCCCTGCCTTCTGTTATTTACACATTGTCTAGTCCCCTCCCACAGGGTACCAGGGTAGTCTCTGTGTCCAGTACAGTAGGAAGGAAGTGATGGCACGTCATTCTCAAGATCAGGTTAGAAAAGACACTGTGGCTTTCATCTCGGGTTCCTTCTCTCACTCTCCTGGGTCCCTCACTCTGGGGAAGCCAACTGCCCAGTCATAAATAGCCCTCCAAAGAGGCCTCCATAGCAGTGGACTAAAGCCTCCTGCCAGCAGTCCTGTGAGCAAGCTTGTAAGTGGGATCTTTCGCCCCACTCAGGCCTTCAGGTGCTTGACTCAAACCTATGGGGGTCCCCTGGGACAGAACCACCCAGCTTGTTGCTCTCAACAAGGGGGGTTCCTGCCCCACGGGAATATGTGAGACAGTAAACACGTGTTGTTTCAACTGCTAGGTTTGGGGGTAAATTGTTACACAGCACTAGATAACTCATACACCAGCCCAGACCATGACTGTTCTCTGTTCCTCCTGTTTCTCATGCAAACAGGTCTTTAGAAGAATCATCCTGGACACCTGCTAGTGTCTGAGGGTGCTGAGCTTGGGTTTAAACACTGAGAGTCCCCACCCTATTACATCGCTGCCTTCACTTTTAGAGGGGCTATCTCCTGACCTCCTCCTTAAGGTCAAGGTACTGGAAGAAGAGGCCAGGCATCCTTGCATGGTCTGAGAACACCTTTATTACCCTGAGAAGAAAGGATATAACAGGAGCCAATTCAGGAGTGTTTGCATTCAGGGAATGAGAGCCCCCTGGATGGCCAAGTCCTCACCTGGGGTCCACTCAGACGTTCCTGGCTTCACTCATCCCCCCTTGGTCAGACAGAACTGTACAGCCTGCTTACTGGGCTTCTCTAGATGGTCCACTGGTGACCTGGGGGCACAGCAAAGGAGAGTGGCTTGCTCAGAGTTAGCTGACTGGTCATTCTGATGTAAATGTCTCAGACACAGGAGACAGGCGTTCGCTTTGCTCTGGTGGTTGATGTCTTAGTGTCATAGATCAGCACTCGTACTTTGCTGAAGACTAAATATGGGTGTATATGTGTGTGTTGGGGTAAACAAGGTAAAGATCTAGGCTCTAAAAAGTGAGGTTAGATATAAAACCAAGGATGCTTAGAACGCAGAGTACACTTTGCAGAGAGAATTACCTCGGTGGCAAGAGCTCCAGGTGGTTCCAGCTGCCAGGGGAACTAGGTGGGACTGTCATCTTCCTCATGCCCTGGAACAGCCAATGAGAAGGTAGCCCCAATCTCGGTCCACTTGTTCCATATCAAAGGATTTTGACCCTTGCTCTCTGAGGTTTTATGGTACTTTAAATTTTCTGTAGCAGACAAAAGATCCCTTGAAGTTGGAGAAAAGTAGAACTTTCTTTCTAGAAGGGTCATCAGCCACACTGGCTTAGTACTCAACAGACAGAACCCACTGGAATTCGGAGGAGGAGTGGGGAGGGTGCTAAAGGAGAGAGGCAGGGTTTCTTCTGGAGAACAACCTAAGGCCCTCTCTAACAGCCTCACTAACCCCGCGCCCCTGCTGCCCCCAACACGGCCCCTGCACCCTTCACCTGCTTGGGCTGCCTTCCCTGGGGGTGCATGCCATCCCTGGCTCTCGCATATTCTCAGCCAAGTGGAGCTCCTCTGGGATGCTTTATCCATCTACTGAAAAGCAGAATCAGATAAAGCCCAACAGTCAGTGTAGCTAGCAAAGGTTTTCAGCAAACTCTACCTTTAATCAAACTCAGCAGGAGATCGTATGTCCATTCACAGTTAAATCAGGCTCCCTGCAACTTCAGGATAAAGCTGTTGGGGTGGATTATGCCACTTTCCCCAACTACCCCCCTTCCAGCACATGCCCCTTCTCCTCAGAGGGCACAACTGGGCAGCATATCTAAGGCCGCATTCCAGGCTCAGGGCTGGAAGGACACCAAAACCTCCCACAGGCAGAGGAGCCACACAAGGGTAACAAAACTCTGTAGTTTACCAAAGCAAGAGGCACATTCCCTCTCTGACAGCAATGAAAATATCAGGCCCTGTCCCCTAGAGCCCAGGCCACGGCTTCATCCCCTAATGCCATAGATCACAAGAAAGGTGGGCTTGGGCCAGTGGAGCTAGACCCAGTGGGATGGCTTACTACAGTCATTTTAGAGACCTCCCTCTAAGGCAGTGGTTCTCAACCTTCCTAATGCCGCGGCCCTTTACTACGGTGCTGTGGGTCACAACAGGCACCAGGCAGCACGTCATCTCTCCATAGCATTCTCAAGTTTTTTCCTGTGTGTTTTTCTCTCCCCAGGCTGAATGCTTTGCAGACTGACAATCACAAGGGTATTAATGTTCAGTGGGCTCCTACTAGATGCCAAGTGCTGTGGCATTTTGGGGAAATAATGTATTCTATAGTTTTTAAATTAATTTTTAGTAGAAAATGTGTCCAAAGGATTTGTTAGTCTTGCTCTGTTGACCAGGCTGGAGAGCAGCAGGGCAGTCATAGCTCACTGTACCCTCAAACTCCTGGGCTCACGCAATCCTCTGCCTCCCAGACAGCTGGGGCTATCCATGTGTACCATCATGCCCAGCTAATTTTTCTATTTTTTTATAGAGATGGGGGTCTCACAATGTTACCCAGGCTGGTCTCAAACTCCTGTCCTCAAGTGAGCCTCCTGCCTCAGCCTCCCAAAGTGCTGGAATGTAAGCCCCTACACTGGGCTGGGATATTTATTTTTAAATCTCAAGACTTTGGGAAAGTTGCTTAAGTTCTTTGTACTTCACTTCCCTCTGCTATGAGAATTAAATGAATTAGGATTAGATTTGTCTGTGACAACCACCCCCCCCAAACAATAAGGAGATTTATTATCATGTAAAAGTCTGTGTGTGGTCACAGACAAGTGTCTAGGGCATCAGGAATCTGGGATCCTTCTGTCTGGCTTTCCTGTTGTTTATGGTGGGACCCTCCTGGACCAGCTGTCAACAAAGTAGAAAAGAAGAATAGACACCCAGCCTTCGAGGGTACTTAGTCAAAAATTAAGTCCCCATCCCATGCACAACTTTAGTCTCCATTGTGGGAAGCCACGTGACCCCTAACACCACGGTCTCTGTTGCTGAGGAAGAAGATAGCAGATACTGGGGGGTGGGTGGCAGTCCTTGTCCCAAGGTGCAAAGTGTGCTTAATCAGGCCTGGCCCATAACAGGGCCTTAGTAGTGCTGCTTCTGTTTTTATAACTAAACAGTGTTTTCTGGAACTCCTGTAACTACACCACCATACACTAGGAGCTTTTACATACCCATGCTTTGATGTGCCAGTGTGGGTCCCAGCTCCCGGCTATGTGTGTTTTGGGGGGGCTGTCTCACAGGTGGAAACCAGGAGGTTGTTCTAAAGGTTCTGCAGCGAAGTTGCAAAGAAGGAGATGGGAGTGTCTCAGATATAGCCCGGCCGCAGCTCCCAGGCCTGCTGGGACTTCATGCCTTGCATTGAAAACAGATTTCAAAGATTGAAATTCAGGAAAATTAATTTAAGCCTTAATCCCTCCCTCAGGTTCTCAGAGACGGAGGCTCATCCCAGCCTTGTCCCTCGACAGCTCCTCCCCTGTGAGAAAACCGGCCACCAGCTCCGGGGTCCGCTGGGTCGACGGCCCCTTGCGGGGCACCCAGAGGGGCCTCGGGGAACCTTTTGAGATTAAGGTTTATGAGATTGATGATGTGGAGCGCCTGCAGCGGCGACGAGGGGGCACCAGCAAGGTAAGGTGGCTTCCTCCCCACACAGGGGCGGGTCCCCAGTAAGTCCGTGTGCAGGTCCCAGGGCCATGGCCTGCGGAAGTGAGCTCAGACCCAGAGGGACATCCCAGCAGGCTTCTGGGTGGCAGGGAAGGGGACAGAGACTTAGGAGAGAGCGCCGTGGTTCCCTCACTGACACTGGGGCACTTTTCTGCCACCTGGGTCTGGGGTACTTTTCTGCCTCCTTGTGGTTTCCTGTCTTGAGCAGGGTTTGGCCAGCTGGGAACACCCCCTGCTTTCTAAATGTAAGAAATAGCTGTGACGGTCCTGCCTTGTGCTCAGGTCTGTCAAGGCAGGAGTTTGGCCCAGGTCACCCAGGTCCCTCCAACTCTGCCCAGGGACCAGCTCCTTTCTCATCAACTGTCCTCATAAGTGTTTCTTCCCAGAAGAGCTTGCAGGGCTGGATTTGAGCCAACGTTCCTTTTCAACTTCTCTGTCTCTGTCCCAGGAGGTCATGTGCTTCAATGCTAAACTGAAAATCCTGGAGCATCGCCAGCAGAGAATTGCCGAGGTCCGGGCCAAGTATGAGTGGCTGATGAAGGAGCTGGAGACGACCAAACAGTATCTGATGCTGGATCCCAACAAATGGCTCAGTGAATGTAAGCCCAGGGCTCCTTTCTGTTTTTGTGACTGACGGGCTCGGCAGGTGGTCTCGGGTCTACAGCACAGTGTCCACTGCCTGTTAGCTGGAGAGAGTCGGACTGAGCGAGTGATCCCCCTCTCCTAGGGGCAAGAGGGAGGGGCCAAGGTGGCAAAAGGGTGCTGACCATTGCTCCGGCAGTATTATTTCTTATGTGTCTCAGTTCAGAGCACCTGAAAATGAGATTTTTCCCCCCTGCATGTGGCATAAGATCACCCAGACATGAAAGCTGTGTTACAAGTCTGCTCCTAGGCCACAGAATCACCCTGCATCTCTAGCCTGAAATAGACAAGAATTGATCGAGCTCTTAATAGGGTAGCTTGTACAATCCCAGAAAAGCCTCATAGAGAACCCAGAAAGCAAGAAAAATATTTTTGAGTGGGGGAGAAAAGAAAACCCAGCCACAGTGTGAGCTCTATTTAATAGAAATTCCAGAAGGACAGCAACCATCTAATAACAATTCAGAACAGTTGCACTCTCTTTGAAAGACAGAGTCAACTGTCTCTTATTTATTTGTTCCTGACCATTCTATTTGCTACAAAATAAAACTGAAATTGGTCCCAACTATTATACTGATATGGGAAGCAATGCTGGAAGACGAAGTCTGTGGGGCAGAATACATCATTGGCATTAAAGCTCCCTGTAATGCCCCTCCCTGTCGTCCCTGGCTAGTGGGGAGAGCCCGTAGGTGGGACTGGAGACCTAGGTTTGTGCTCCAGAGAAGCTGTTGAGATAGCACTGGGTGCAGTTACCAAGTGAAGGTGAATAAGAAGGGGGCAGGACGTGTCAGCCTCCCAGCTGTGCCTGTCCACCTTGTCCATAGGACTCAGGTGATAACGTCCCCTGTGAGTACCTCGCTGGGTTTCCGGGGCTTGTGGCCCATCTATGGGGCACCCTACATATTTCAGTCACAGTGTTTGTGGCTCTGACCACAGGCACACAGACCCATTTGGACTCTAGCTTTTCTGTATTCAAGCTGTGGGACCTTGGGAAAGATACTCTCTGTGCCTTGATTTCATTATCTATAAAATCAGGAAAATAATGATGCTTACTTCATAGGAAGGTTGCGAGGTCATAGGGTGGTTGTGAGGAGGCAATCTGTTCTCATGAGTCAAGTGCTTAGGGCTCGGAGGAGTGTTCAGTATCTGTTTTTATTATCCCAAAGTTCAACTAAATGAAAGTTAGCAGGAGACACCTCCTTCGTGCAGTGTGCGTGGTGCACTGAGCCTTCCTCGCAGGGTGTGTCATCAGAGGCACTGCAGGGGAGAGAGAGAGCACGGAGGCATAAGAGTGGAGGCTTGTCCTTGCTTCTTTCCACCTGTGGACACCCTTTCCCTTTTTTTAGGATCCCAGGGGCACCCATGCAGTCAGTTCCCCTTCATTTTTACTATTTGCATTAACATTTTATTTTTCAAGAGCTGTTTATGCCCAAGGCAGCCTTGAACATTTTCTCCATCTCACAAAGTCCTATTTTTTCCCAGGCTGGGAATAAGCTTAAGCATCAATACAGTGTGTTTAGATGCTTCAGGGAGGCAGTCGCTACTTCCTTGTCTTTGTGGATGTCAAAAATCAGCCAGTTTTTGATGTAAAGAAAGGGAACGAACAGAAAGCTAGATGAAAGGGGAAGTACGGATTATTGTTTCTTTGAGAAGAATTGAAAACAAGAATGAAAAAAAACAATCAATGAGGCTGACTATTCCCTGTGGGTAGGGGGCAGGGCGCCTGCACAAAAATGCACATGCCGGGATCTACTTACATTCTCCAGTTCTGGTGCCACTTTCAAGGTGATCCAGTGATGATGTAGCCACACTACAATGGGTTTTTATGCTTTTTAGAAAATATCAGACTGGTATTTAGGTCTCCTTTCAGCTCTCGTCCTGATTAGCTGTGTCACTGTGAGCACATGGCCTCACTGTGCAGCCCTCAGGGAAGTCATCTGTAAAAAGAAGCTTCCATTGCAGTCTCTGATGTTTCCACAGTGCGTGGAGTCACATCCACTATCTCATTTTCATTCACAGCAGCTCAAGGTAGGTAGGGTAGGAATCATGACTGTCACAGGACTTTTCAGAACACTATCCACAGAGTGGCCAGGCTGGGAATTAAATGCAAGTCTCCTGCCTTGGGTCCCGTGGCCATCCCACCCCCCTGGGCTGTGGTCCTCCTGGTACTCAACCAGGCTGCCCACCCTAGATACCTGCTCAATTGAAGGGCATAGGTATTGACTCTCAAACATCAGGAAGGTTGTTCAGTCTCATCTTGTCTTCAGAGTTGGAAGAATCTTAATATACATTTTGCTTATCATCTTTCCCAGTGACCAGTGAGTTGGAGGGACTGAATGAGACAGTGCCGAGTGTCAGGATCAAGTTTCTCAGCCTGAAAGGCTTGAAGTAATAACCAGAGAGAAATAGCCTTTGAGATGAGGAGGCAGGGGATAAATGGCACTCAAGGGAGATCCCCCCAAAGCAGGGGTTCTCCCCACCTCAGTTTGAAGAGCTGCTTACTTTGTGGTTAACAAAAAAATAATGGCACAAGCCAGTAGTGTGGCTCACATCTGTAATCCTAATGCTCTGGGAGGACAGGCGGGAGAATCGCTTGAGTTCAGGAGTTTGAGACCAGCCTGAGCAAGACTGTACTAAAACTAGAATAGAATTAGCCAGGCATGGTGCATGTCTATAGTCCCAGCTACCCACGAGGCTGAGGCAGGGGAGCACTTCAGCCCAGGAGTTTGAGGTTGCTGTGACCTACAGTGATGCCACTGCACTCTACCCAGGGCAATACAGCAAGACTCTAGCTCAGTAATAATAAGCAGGAGAGCCTTTCTCCAGTTGTGTGATGGAGATGGCAGAGGTGGGGAACCAGAATGTCACCTTATTCCTAATAGAGTCTTGACAGTATGCTAAGGCTCTAAACCTGGTAAACCTTGCCACTCCACCTAAGCAAGGTGGGAGCATGGGTGCTGCCTGACACAGGCGAACTCTGGACCAAGGCAGAGTCGTGGGGACAGCCACGGTGGTCCTACCACGCAGCTGTTTCCTACCCCCATTGCCCCAGTTCTTACCAAGCTCCTCCTCTTTTGCAGTTGACTTGGAGCAGGTTTTGGAGCTGGATTCCCTGGAGTACCTGGAGGCGCTCGAGTGTGTGACAGAGCGCCTGGAGAGCCGTGTCAACTTCTGCAAGGCGCACCTCATGATGATCACCTGCTTTGACATCACCTCCAGGCGCCGGTAGAGGGCAGGGCCCCGTCCAAGCTGGCTCTCACTCCCCAGGACTTCACAGAGACATCATATGCCCCCAGTCATCTTTACTGGTGGCATCGGCTACAATGAATGAGGATGAAGGTTGGTGGCAGGTCTGGAGTGAGCGTTGAGCGGAAGGCGATTTTTCTTTGATTTTCTGTAGGAAAGGTGCAAATGCCAAACACCCACGGAAGGAGAAAGTGATGGAAGCCCGAGGGATGTCGAAGCCCCAGGAGACTGAGAAAGCACTTTGAGGAACTGTAAAGACCTTGTTTGTACATAAGAACTGCTGGCAAAAGAAGCCTCACTCTTCTCTGGCTTTTGGGAGGAAGGGGGAGGTGGACGTAAGATTGCTGTGGAAAGTGAACACAAAACAACAACAAAAGGACCCAGAATGACTGATTAAGTGCCTTGCAAATCTTATTAGCCAAACATTTATGTTCATACTTTTCTCGTGTACAGATGGTGCTAGTCAAGATGAAAACATCAAAACAAAAAAGAAAATCGCATTTTTGAAATGTATTTACAGCTCGTTTTCTCTTGGTGTCCTATTTCTGACTTGCTGTTTCTAAGTAAGTTGTGTTTGTAGAGAGATTTCCTAATCGGTATTGCATATGAATAAATGTTAACTGTCTCTCCTGGTTACTCTGGTAAGGCCACTTACCCAGAACATAAAGACTTCATCAGCACACGCCCCTGCGTGTTTCCAAAGAAGGTTTGGAGAAGCCGGTGACAGCCACTGCCACCTCCCACGAGCAGCACAGCTGGGGCACACTCTGAAAGTTGACCGTGGAGCAGGTGCCGGGAGCTTTAGAGAAGGGGAGAGAAGACAGGACTGTCATCTTTAAGGGCAAAGGAGTCCTCTGCAGCCTGGGCCCTGCCTTCTTGTAGGTAGGCTGTTGGAACTGTATACAGGTCCAAGTTCTCAGACACATACCTGGTTCCTTGACCCACAAATCCAGGGTTCTCATGGCCCTTACAACATTTTCATTCCAAAGACTCTGGATTGAAAGCTTGAACTAATTCAAAAGAGCCATATCAGTTTTCTAGTTTTGTGAATTTAATTGGGGAGATTTTTTCCCAGTTTAGAGGCCTGCTCAGAGATTCCAACTATATGAAATTAGATTCCTGAGACTACAGAACTTTTTTTGCTGTCCAGAGTACTGCTTAAAAGCAAGAATTTCAGCTCTCCCATGTCCCAAAGCCTCTATACAAGGAGGGGACAAGACTTGTCCCTTCAAGCTTGGCACCCAAAGGCAAAGAGAGGTTCCCCACTTCAATCCTACAGCCCTAGATAGGCAGAACATAGGGTGTGTTGAGCACGGTGGCTAGGCTGGCTTCTAGGAACATGGACCTCATTCTCAAATTCTGATGTTCAGCCCTGTAACATTTCTCTTAGGGATTATTTTACTCATTTTAGAGATAGAAACCCGAGGCACAAACTGGTCAAGGGATTTGCCTGGTGGCTGCTCTGGGCCGCACAGGATCCAAGAATCCTCCCACTGTCCAGATGTGCCTCTTCCCATTGATGAACCTGCCCGGGGGGTTGGACAGTGTACCGATCTCTTCTGCCCTCAAATGCATCTAAAGGACAGGAGCCCATTTCCAGGCTGGGCTGTCCCCAGGTGCTCCCCAAGCAAAAATAACCTTTGCATTTCTTGGTCAATGTACCTCTGGACACCTAAGGCCCTTTCCTATGAGCTGAACTCAGTGCCTGGGGAACTAAAATCACATGAGCTTCATAGTACCTAATCCTTTATCAGCAGAATGGGCTCAGATGGTCCTGCTGGCTGGTGGGTTTTGGAAATCAGCCCCAGAGACCAGAGCCAGCTTCGTGGGTCACAAGCTCAGGTTTGCACTTCCCGTAAATGTCTGCTCCTATGCAAAGGTGTACACCGGAGACATACCCAACTCTCCCAGCCGAACAGGCAAAAATATGGTGAAAGGCTACTCTGGAATGGATTGTTCCCCTGTATGCAAGCCCCAGACCTAACAAGTTGTTGCCTTGGAAAGCAGAACCTCCCCCATCTCCTGAACCTCAACCCCATTCTGCAGGAGTCTGGTAGCTCTGGGCTCACTGCTGGCCTCACAGCACTTGCAGGAGTGGGTGTGACAATGGTAGGCGTAGGAGGTTCTGGACCCAAAGGGAGGCCAATCCTTTCAGTTTGCCTCTTGGCATCCCTTTTGGTTGCTGATTTGAAAGATACTACTTCATGAAAAGCCTTTAATTGGGGGATTTTCATAGGTGAGTATCATGCAGGGGAGTTGTTGGAAACAAATTCATTAGAGTGACCATCAGTGAGCTGGCCTGTTGCCCCTGCTGTGTCCTCCCCTAGAGACGCTCCCCTAGAGGACCACCACAGAGCCTAGTGCCCTTCCCGGGACCATCTACGATAGCAGTTCTCAACCTATGGGTCGTGACCCACACAAACTGTATTAAAGGGTGGCAGCATTAGGAAGGTTGAATACCACTCATCTACAAAAATTTAAAATATCAATCAGTGGAACCCTCCACAGGGGCGTGGCTTCAGCTTGCCTCCTGCCAAACCTGCTTTCATACATTGGTAGCAATTTTCTAAGAAAAAGTTGAATGAAACCAGTTCTCTTACCAAGTCAGATGCCACATCTGCAGGCTGTGGTGGGAGAACAACTGGACACGGGTGCTGGATGATGTCGAATCTGCCTCTCTTTACCTTTCTTCTTTTCTTTTTCTTGGAGAGAGAGAGACCTAAGAAAGCTGCAAACATCTTAAATTACTGAGAATCAATGAACCATATAAAGAAAACCGTGTGTTTGATGATATGATGTGCTTATTGCTGGCCCTGGCTACAAATTATCTACACAGATGATGACCTCTAGGTGCAAAGGAAGGCGGTCTGGTCAACTACAATGAAGCAGGCCTAATAATCAACGAATGCCTCCCACAGTGACCAGGTCTCCTTTTAGCTTGGTGACAAGGAGCATGCCAAAGCCCCCATTTCTATCTCATCATCCACAGATGAAAGGACAAATACTCATTTGAAGTTGTCATTTTGATGAGGAAGCCTTAATTCTTTGTCTACAATCTGTCCCCCTGCCCCCCACCCTGTTCTAAATAGCAGTATTAGCAGCAGAGCAAAACCAAGATTCAGAAAAGGGGGACAGTGAGGTTTTCCTGGGAGTAATCTGTGCTGCACTTGGCGGTGGTGTTCCATGCTGAGCCAGAGGGATACCGTGCTTTATCCCGGGCTTTCACCCCCCACCTGAGAGCCACAAACCTTAATCTTCTTGTCCTTGAATCTCCCCATACATCAAGGGATGCTGTGTCTAAACTTTTATCTCTTCCAGATTTGAAATCAGAACACCCCACCTGTTGTTTAATCTCCACTTGCCATTCTGCACTTGGGGGGTCCTTAGGTGAGATGCAGACATGGTCCCATCTTGACGTGGTGGGGGCAGAGGGGGTGCTCATACATGAAACCCCAAGCAGACCCCTCACATTTGGAGCTGGGATAAGAAGCCAGGTAGGAGGAATCTTGTCCAGCCTGTCATAAATTAGCTGTAACCTTGAAGTCTAATGTAGGCAAGGCAGTGACTTACAGATCACCACGTCTCACGGTGTAGGGTGCTGGTTCAGAAGTGCTCAGACCTGCTGCTCGGAATTCTCTTCACCTGTTAAGGAAAAACACAGGTATGCCTATGTGGGCGTATTATGTCATGTCCTTGCAAACTAGCCACCGCCTTTGGGCTTCCTCACATGTTACGTGTAAAAGCAGCCGCCTGCCCCTGACTTTTGGGGTAGACACAAGGCTGGCAAGAGCCCCAAAATTTATTCCACACAAACACAGTTGTCTGTGTCGTAGCCACTGGTGATCTGCAGTCAGACCTTCCAAAATGACACACTCAATGTTCTTACGGTTCTTATTCCAAAAGCATTTTAGACCATTAGGGAAATGACTTAAAGACGAGTTGATGTCAAAATTGAAAATGGGAGAATTCCTGCATTGTCATTCTTTCCCGCTGGACTATTTGTCCATTCTGTGAGCATACCCAGAAAGATTTCCTCACTTGTAAAGGCAATGAATAGTAAGCCCTCAAATGATGCCAAAAAGAAACAGGTGGAAGGTCCTTCCACCGCCACTGCCCCTGGGGCCTCCTCAACACCAGGCACGCGGCTCAGCTTTCCACCATGTGAGGGCGCTGTTCTTCCAGGCGGGGAGGAAGGGTCCGCACGGCCCACTTTTCTCTAATCACAGGGAAGGAAGCCCAGCAACTCAGTGTCACTGACACAGCTAGTAAATGGGTCTAAAATTTGGAGGAGAGGGGGACAGACGGAATATCGTGTTCCTTTAGATTTTAACATCTCTCCCTTTTCAGAAAACATCTGTTAATATTTATAGGTAAAAACTCATACTTATCACTTAGCAGCCAGGCACAGTGGCTCACACCAGTAATCCCAGCACTTTGGGAGGCCCAGGAGGGAGGAAGCTTGAGGCCAGAAGTTCAAAATTAGCCTGAGCAAGTAAAGATTCCCCTTCCTAAAAAAAAAAAAAAAAGATAAATTAGCCAGGCACAGTAACACGTGCCTATAGTCCAGAAGCCTGAGGCAGGAGGATAGCTCAAGCCCAGGAGTTTGAGGTTACATACAGTGAGCTATAATGACACCATTGTACTCTAGCCTGGGTGAAGACCAAGATCTCATATTAAAAAAAAAAAAAATACACCAAAAACATCACTTAGCAATCTTCCTGACAAAATATTTTAAAATTAGAACCTGTTCATTATTTCAATAATAAAAGCACAATTTCAATTTAAAAGATACCATTGTTATTTAAGCTCGTCTTCTCAACAAATATTTGAAAATTCCTAGAAGCTAATTGATGCCTCCCTAAACACACACATTCTGCTCCTGGGTGCCCCTACTCAGAACCTGAGATGATGTCATGATATCACACAGAGTGGTGGGGCCTGAGATAGTATCAAACCTTCACTGCTTATAATTACTATTCTCTAACCGTAGTTGTTCCCCATCTCCACGTGTGTAGAGGTGAGTACTGAAATTCTGGCACTAACACATCTATTTATGTAGGTGGACAAATTACCTCCAGAACTAAAACGGGCTCATTCCTTCTTCCCGTCCCCTGACCACTGCTAACATCCCACGTTGTCATATTCGATTTATGAAAAAGTTACAACTTATTTGTAAACTCAGGACGTTGTTTCATGGCATTGCTTATGTTTTGTAATTTATGTTGGTTGGAAATGTTATCTGAGAGCTACTCCTTGGAGCTGTGGGTCTGGGAGGTCTGTCTGTGGCCATGTATTTGTCTGCATTTTGCTCATTCTAGCAACGTCTATTATAGAGACATGGGCTGGGGGGAGGAAAGGTAAATCAGAAGAATAGGAATTAGGGTCCAATCCTTGAAGTATGGGGCCTAGTTCCAAAGTCTACATTGTTCCTATAGCAAGTAGCAAAGGGGACGAGATCCCTGCATTTTGAGTTTGACAATGATGAGCTTGGAAATCCGCCTCCACAGGCCTGTGTGGAAGAGGATCCAGCCTCTCCCTGCTGCTTCAGCACTAAATTTCTGAGAAAAGTGCAGACAGTATTAGGCCCCTCCATTTCCATAAGACTCCCACACACTCCCTGGTGCTACTGAACAGGATCTGAGAAAGCAGGCCGAGCCCTTACCTTGGATAGATATGTATGGCAACCGCTTTAACTGGAGAAACCAAGGCACTTTAGTAAGTCTTACAGCCAACCCATAATACTCAAGGCCTCTTGTCCCTTCGCTGGATCCCTGAGAGGCGGGAGGCATGGGGTCAGTAGTCTCATTTGAGATTCAGCTAAACCTAAGAGCAAAAGCCTTGAGCTAGGCGCATGGATGCGGGGCTGCCAGGCCCAGCTCGGGTCACTGGCCGTGACCAAGTGAGATTTTTGACTCTCCTGGGTCTCAGGATCCCCGGGGAAGGTTGGGGGTTGTGACAGCTGCCCGTTCAGGATAGTGTAAAGTGACATAACTGATGCAAGTGCTTTGAGGAAAGCAAAACTCTGTATAGGAGCTCGGGAAGATCCCGTAGAGATGAAGAAACTGAAGTCAAGCTCGACTGGCCTGAGTGCATAGTGGTTTCCCAGCAGAACTTGGACTCAGGCTTACCATGTCAGACTCTTCCCATCAGGTCACGCTGCACCAGGTGTGTGTAGACAGGGACATGCACAGCATTCCTCTCTGCTAATGTGGGGGTTTGGCCGTGGCCACAGGTATACAGGCGGTGTGTGACATGGTGCAAGAACCTAGGACAGAAAGCCTGAGTTCTGATTCCAGCTTTGACAGTAGTTCCACAGCCTTGGGGTCATGACCTAACCTCTCTGGAGCTCGGTTTGCTAATCTGTAAAATGAGAACGTTGTGCTCAATGATCTTTGTGATTCCTTCAAGCTCTGGCTCTCTGGTTCCGTGACTAGTAATGTATGTATGTGTATATATAAATATGCTTCTCTGTAGAAACAGGCCCATCTGGAAATTGAAGTCAAGGCCTGCCCAAGTACATTTATTGTGTCAGGAACAGCAAATTCACAGAGAAATTCACAAAATGCAATTGTAGTACCTAACGTTGTCAATTTAAAACCACCGTTTAACCGGTGAAGAAGATTGGTGCCATTTTAAAAATTAACTTCTTAGTTCCCAAGTGTTTACTGTTAAAAACTTTTAATGATGCTCATTTGTTAGACTCAGAAGTTCAACTATGCTGTCCTTGGGCAGGTCCCCAAAGCCTCTTTGCAGGCTGTTTTTGGTGTATGGGCTTTACATAGCTATATAAAAGTTAACTGTTGGCTTGATCATGAGAAATATGAGCAGGCTCCCTGGAGAACAGTCCAGAAAAAAAAAAAAAAAAAAAGAGTTCTATTTCTCACAGACTGGTGACATGAATCCATTAAGCTGTGTGCCATTTCCAGTGTGAAGACATTGTGTGCTGGCTATGATCTCTGACTTTTTGTGGCATATGAGGTGTAAAATGTTGTCAAAACAGAATCTGGTGTTTCAAAGAATCAAACTATGGTGGCATTAAATGTTCACTTTTATTCCCCCGGAGTCCTGAATTCCTCTTTATCCAGTTTAACTTTCTATACACAGGAGAAGGCAAATCAAGGCCTGGGGGTGGGTTCCACTCACTAGAGCACGTCTCAGCCAAGGCCTGCCCCTCGGGACTTCCAGGGGTGAGGCCTGCCTGGTGCCCTGTGGGGCCTCCACAAAGGCAGAACCCCAGCCAGGAGTGGGTGGTGTTTCTAGCCAAGTCTCAACCCTGGAATTGTTCTCCCTGCCTGAGAGTCAGACCTGGGCCAGTGCTGAGAACTTGGTATTGATGGAGTATTTTTTTTTGTCAGCCTCCCTCAGCCAGTGTCTCTGGGGTGCACATGACATATGGGCATTGCTGTCACTCCAGACTGCCTGGGCCTGGTGTGTGGCTCCTGTCACATGGGTGCTTGCCTCAGCTGAAACTGGTTGCATTTAGGCAAAAGAGCAAAACCAGAGCAGAACTAGAAAAGGTCCCCTGGGGTCCCGCTCCCTCCAAGGACAATCCCTCTCCCTGCACTGCAGACTGGTCCCCCTGGGCAGCAGTGAGGCACTTGCCTAGACGTTGGTGCCACAGCTCTGCAATCAACTGAGTGCTCCACAGTCCCGAGACACCAGGGCTGGGCGGCCACTCAGAGCAAATGCGCACTCTCCTCCCGGCAAGGCCCGGCTCTGAATCCCATCTCCTGCTCTGCTCAGCCCTGGACATACCTCCTGGCCCCCACGCTTTTCTCCTCCCCAGGTCCTCAGCCAGAATCTCTGGGGCTCTTTCTGAGTTGTCAGAACAGAAGCCATAAGTTAAGAAACTGTAAGTGTTTTCTAAACAAGATGCCTTCGACTAGAAGAGCATCTGAAGGTGCTGCCTGATCATTCCCTTTGGGAAGTGGGACAGAGGCAGCATCCAGAATCATTTCTGATGCCCTCGCTGCTCCCAGCCACAGCCGCCACTCAGGTCCCCGCTGGTCTGGTGGGAAGGGAGTGTGCCCTGTGATCGTCAGAAGCAACTTCTCATCAGGGAAGAACTATCCAAGTATAGAATCTTAAATGTATTTGTCTCTCAAGCCATTCAACCCTCCAGCTTGTTAACGTTACCTCTATTCCTTCCATCCTTGTGGATCCTGTCTTTTCGTCTCAGAGAGGACATGCTCCAGGCCCTCCATGGCCCTTCTGTCTCCCAAGGCACCATATGCCCACGGCCAGATGCCTCTGCAACTGAAAGGACATAAAAACAAAGCAAGATGACACCTCTGTGTAGCAATAGCAGGTCAGGTGACACCCGTATCTGGATGAAGAAAATGCCTCTGACCCCTTCAGGGCCTGCTGCCATGCCTCATGCTCCCACTTGCCCTTGTAGCGGAAGGTATTGCTCTAGAAAACTCTTACAAACACACAGAGCAGTGGGAGGGTAAACGTGCTGACCTGTCAGTGGCAGCAGCTCCTTGAGCACACGTGGGTGCCTCTGGTTCTTCAGTATCCCCAGCATCTAGAACAGAGCCTGGAACATAGTGGGTGCTGAATGAGCGAGTGAGTCCCTCAACCAACTCTGGGAGAAGAGGCAACGGCAACAAAAACAAAACCTGGGCAGGAATCCGCCAAAATTTCAGACTTCGCCTGATAAAAGGAGCAAAGGAAGCATTGGCCAGTCTTCCCCTGGGACTGCGTCCCTGGCACCCAGTGAGGGGGGGACCCCAACCCTGTGCCTACACCCTTGGCTTAATATACACGCAGCCTGACTCTCCAACCACAGCCCAGCCTTGGCCTTCAGGCCTCCCAAAACATGTTTCGAAGAGAAAAAGGAGTGGTGTTCACACGTCTGGATTCCTGCTCAACATTTATAAAGCGATCATCGGGTAAACACTTCCTGAGCACCATGTGCTCTGTCCCAGACTCGTGCTTGCTGCTGATGAAGAAAGCAGATTCTGGGCTTCAAGAATCAGTAGGTGGCAGGCCTGCCTGGCACACAGAAACCATGCTGCAAACAGGAAAATGTGCTCCCGCCGCTCCACGCAGGGTGCAGCCTCTCCTGCCAACCCCAGCCAGGCCCCTTTCCTCAAGTTCCCACCCATGGGGCCTCACCCCCCAAGAAGAGTCTTCTTAGGCAGGAGCTTGACAGGGTGAGGAGGGGGGAGGGAAGGGGAGACAGGCAGTGTCACCTGCAAGTCACTTGTTTTCTCCTGTAGAAGTTCATTGTTCCCTGACTCCCCTCTTCTCTCCCCTGGCCTCGGGCTCTGAGGCCATCTCCCTGGATGTAGGTGAACAAGTGCATGTGCCTACTTCTAGTTCTTTGAGGCGTCTCCATATTTCTTTCCATAATGGCTGCACCAGTTTGCAGTCCCAACCAACCGTGCATTCCAGTCCCCGCTCCCGGTAACCACGCCAGCATCTGCAGCTGTGGGACCTGGTGATGGGTACAATGTACGGTTGAATGGCACACTCCCTGGGTGAAGGACACAACTACAACTTGGACTTTCCCTTCCAAACACAGACAATATAACCTGATCCAATGTAACCTCCCATTAATCTGAAACTAAAAAAATAAACAAAACACAAACAAAAGCATTCTTGTCAGAAAAACAAAGTGCATTTGCCAAGAGGTCAGGAAGAGCACGCTGCAGGAAGCTAGACGTCTAAGGGGCTGGGGTGGGTGGATTGTCCCTGGGCAGCCCCAGGAAGGTGACCCAGAGGCCACCTTGCCACCATCCCAAGGACCCTCTGTGGGGCCCACCCACACATAGCATAAGCCACACTGCCTGCATTTTTCATCTTTACAATTATTTAATTGCCCTCCCTCAGCCTCTCCTCCCTTTCCCACACCTTGTATGTGCTCAGAAGGAAAATTCAACGGGCTTCATGCCAGACCACAAAGATTTACAGGTCCCAAGATCCCTAAAGATTCAGTGAGAGACAGATCTTTTTTTTTAACGGACTTCAAAAAGCTGGATATTCAAACTAAAAATTCAGGCTCACCCTACCGAGAGCCCCTGTTATATCTTACAGATACTGTTACATAACACATGTACCTTTATGCATTTTGGATCATCCTGGACGTGACCTTTGGAATCAGTTCTCCCCTTAATAACCCTGCCCTGTACATTTACGTCCCCAGTCAGTCTGCGTGCTTGGATGACACGACTGTTAATGGCTGCAGAACATGTTCCATCACATGGATTGACTGTCATTTATGTCCTGCTGGTCCCTGCTCTTGGATCTGAAGATTACTGCCACTTTTTCACCATTATCAGTATCATCAATTACACCATAATAAACATGTTGAACCTAAATCTCTTTCTTACCCTTCTGACAAGTCCCTAAAGATAAATTTCCAGAAATGGAATAGTTGTAACAAGAGGAATAAAACATCATATGAGGTCTAACAATTAAGGCTGTGGACTTGCCACCAGGGGCTTACACTGGCAGAGCAGCACAAACAGCCCGGTAAGGGTTCCTAACCCTGGTCCGTCAGCGTCTCACAGCCATGTTCAGGTCCATGTGTGGTGGTGTCCTGCTGAATGGCACTGATTGTTTTTGTGTGCTATCCCGAGGATGTCAGAACTTGAGATAGAGCAATGAACAAACGTTCAATTCCTTATTAAACTTGCCAAGAGTGGAAGTGAAATCAGGGACATGTTAGTCCAAGTTTATGGGGATGATGACATGAAGAAAATGACAGTGGACAAATAAGTTAAATGTATTTCAGAGGAAAGAGAAAGCATCACCGATCAGGAGAGGTCAGCGTGGCCAGTAACAAGCAGAACTGATTAAAACATCGCAAAAATTCATCGAATTGTGTGTCCAAATTGTCGGCTGACTGTGAGACGTAAGGCAGACCAAGTCACCATCAAGAGAAAGAAGAAAATTTTGTCACGGGGAAGGTTTGTGCAGCCCCCCGGGGGAAGGGCTCAACTACAACGTGAACTTTCCCTAAGACATGCAAACAATGTCACCTAATCATTTGTACCCTCATATTAATCTGAAATCAAGAAACAAATATTTGGGAGAACATTTCTTATTCATTTTGTTGTTTACGGTCCCATTACCAATAAAATATATATTTCCTTGTTTTGTAGCTAATTACTTACAGAGAGAGAGCAGAGGTTGATTTTTTTTGTTTTTATGCTTTCATTATTAATTGACCTAACTGTATATGTGTATTTATGGGGTGAAATGTGATGTTATGGTATATGTATATAAGTAAAATGATTAGTCTAGTTCATTGATTATCAAAAAAAAAAAGGTGTGTGCAAAAACAGTCCACACAAACAAAACAGCTCACCAGTGAACAAAGCAAAGAGCTCACTCAGCACTGTCTGGGAGGGAGTTTCTAGCCAGTAATTACATAACTGTATTGGAACACCCTCCCTAGTCACCTGATCAGGCCCACAATGACTTTCTTCTTTACCCAAAGATAAAGGATGACATTTTGATGACCTTCAGGACCTCAAGGGTAATATGATCACAGCTACGATGGTCATTCTAGAAAGAATTCCAAAATTCTTGAAGGCTGGCATCCAGGGCCATGCGCACGCATTCAGAGTGGCCATGCTTTTAACTGTCCGGTCTGAATGGTGATTAGAAGCCGGCCCTGAAGGCAGTAGATCCTGTCATCTCTGCCCTCCTTTACTTCACCAGTCACTCACAAATCCCTGGGGGAGATCCAAGGCCCAGCAGTGCCCTCCCATCAGGGGCACCAAGTCCTTCACTCCTTCGTACTTTAACATAGGATGGATTTGGCTTCTGAAGAGCAGACACTCTTTCCATGGCCTTCTGCGGCCAGCAGTGCTGCGCACAAAATAGGGTTAAGATACAGAGGGCATCAGTGAAGCTATTAACGGGAAGAGCGTTTTATATACAGTCTGGGGACCCCAGATTTTAGAAATGCTTCTCGGGGGATTCTGACCTGCATCTCAACTCCTGCTGAGAGCTCTCGGCTGAGGAGTCACAAAGCCTGGGTGCTGGCTCAAGAAATGCAACTTGCAGTTGACTTGGAGGGAGCCTCTGAATGTCTCTGGGCACTGATGCCTGTTCTGGGGATGGGAGGAGCTCTGTGAGCAGCAGGTCCTAACACGGGAAAGTGCTCAGCAGATGCAAACCAGTGAGCCCTGGGAAAATCTTAGGTGTGCCATGAAAATTTTTAAAGATCATTAATTAAATGATTTTTGAAAGAAGTTCAAAGCACAGTAAGTATATCCTTTTTTTCACTCTTTTTTGGATCAACATAACTTAAGTGTGCAGTGGAAGTTAAACTATAGGTTCAAGTGTACCATCAGATAAAAAAGGTTGAAAAACATCCCATTAGTGTTCCATAATTGGAACAAAGACTCCCCGGGCAGCCTTGCTTCTCCCCCAGGCCTTACCTGCTGCCCACTGGGGCATTTGCCCCATTCATTTGTCATTATCAGCAGCCTTTGTATGAGAAGTAGGTTAGGCTGGAGGTCCTGCCCTCCCTAAAGCTGGCTCCCACATAGCTTGACTGATGAAAATAAATCTCAGATGGGATTCTGAAACATGTAAAAGGTAAGACAATTAAGTTCTGGGACTCATCCTAGAAAATATGCTGCATACCTCACTGCTGAATATTATTAACCAGATCGCCAAGGAGAGGGCCCTGGAGGTGACCGTAGCGACATTCAGCAGCGAGGTATGCAGCACTTGTTGTAGGATGAATTTGTGAATTTAATTGTCATACCTTGCACAACAGCAGCTCCAGAGTTTCAAAACTGCTTTGAGGTGCAGACTAGTGCTGGCATCAGAGCGTAGCTTCCCAAGAGGAGCACTTCAAAGGTGACCAGAGTATTATTCAGCAATAAGGTATATAGCACTTTTTCTAGAATGGGTCTGCAAACTCAATTGTCCAACCTCACATAACAAACAGACAAGCTCATGGAGTTCCTAGGGGCTGCTCCTGCACGCTATAGAGTGTGTCCCACTGTCTGTCCTCAGCACTTGGAAGAGCCCCTGCATGGAAGGCTCACAGGGGACCAACCAGTCCTGCACCAAGTGGGGTGCAGACCTAGCACCCAGCTCCACAGACACAGGTCCCTGGTGTGCTGGGCTCTTATGCCGACCTCGAGCAAAAATGCTGGTGTGTCTAATATTTTTCAAGTTAATCACAAATTTTCAACACCTCTTGTTTTACCAAGAAAAACTTTATCAATATTTTATATGTTACTTCATGGGCCTCCTGGTTAGATTTAGATGGTGTTTAAAGTGTTGACTGTGGGGACTTCTAGGTACTGATTCCTGAACAGCGGCTTTCAGGTCACCACTCCAGGACTGTGGAGTCTGGATTATTCAGAGCAGAGGCTAACTCACTCTGCCTAAGGTACGGTCAAAGTCAGCTACTCGCATACCTACCTGCACACTCCATGTATACTGAGCACCTCAGACCAAATCACACCCAAACCGCAGACCTGTCTTCATTCTATGCCCGCGTGCTGGGAGGGCACCAGGACCCGTGCAGCACAGCGCCTGTCCTCTGTCGGGGTGGAGGCCACAGAGGCCATGGCTCACGCCCCACTCAGCAGCCACCATGGGAGAGAGAACTCCTTTCATCCATTTTCCTTGCCAAAATGAAACAGATAATACTAGTCTTGATCTCACACTACTCCTCTGAGAAATAACGAATTGCAGATTTTAAACCACCTTGTGTACTGACATGGGCCTGCCCGAAGGAAAGGGAAACCCTACCTCAAGGAAGGAGCCAGGCTCCCTGGACAGGAGGAGACCCTGCAAGACTGCAGGCCCCCAGCTGCTGAGGGGGATTCCCAGAGCTCACCTGGAGGGCTTCCTAGGGGTGGGGGGTGAAGGTGAGGGAGGTGTGGGAGCAAAGCGCCCAGATAGGAGACGCAGTTCTATGTCCAAACCACATGTGCAAGGTTGGCGCAGGCAGCTGGGTTACTGGGAGTGGAGACAGGGCTGCAGGGAGTGAGGGGTCCCTGAAGTTGGGCTCTGCGTCTGGTGGGCCAGCTCCTCTATGAGTGCAAACCCACCCTGGGACAATTAAGGCCCGCTCAGCGCCCGAGGCATGAACCACTGTGAAGACTGGCTAATCAGGACGCACCCGCCTAGGGCTGCTCATTCTTTTGAGAATGAGTGTTTGAACTCTGGAGGCAAAATGCATCTAGCTGGAGTAGCTAGACCTGCTTTGAGCTGGTGGCAGACAAGCTGAGGGCCCTGGTTTCCAAGAAGTTGAGAGGAGGCTGGAAGCCAGAAAGGGTTCAAAAGCTGGGAGGGACAGATCTGACCCTCTTCACAGCCACTGGGGTCCTGCCTGACAAGGTGGCTGGGGCAACTGACCTGGGTTTACCAACAACCCCCTTCCCACCTGCTCCCTCTCTCCCGCACACAAGCTTGTGGAGCCAGGCACAGAGAGATTCTCACTTATCCCCTTCCCCTCTGCTCCTTCTCTCGATTCATTCAGCATCACACAAATTTTATAGGACAGCAGAGGCCGTGCTGCAAGATACCTGAATAAGCAGTTTGGATGGTTAGTGCGCAGCAGCTCAGAGGACGGAGCGGCTGATAAAACCTCAGGGCTCGCGCACAACCTCATGAGGCTTGCCCTGTCTCCAGGCAGCTGTGCTCCTCCACCATGACAAATGACTGAGAAGTTTCCAGCTCAGGGGAGTCCTGGGGAGAAAGGAAGATTCTCGCTTTGCCCAAAAGCACCTTTAAAGTCACTCAGTCACAGGATGCCCCTCCTGGCAGCCTCCAGAGCCACTGCAGGCTCTGGGTTGGTGACAGTCCCTCTGTTAGTTTAGTGTGACCCAGCCCCACCCTCCTTCTGCCTGGATCAGTTGGTGTGAATCCACATCCTCCTTCTACACACACACACACACACACGTCATATTGCTTCTGTTTCTCTGCAGAGCCCTGATTAACCCAGGCTACCTCCCCTCCGTGACTGTGGCCCTCCTTTTTCTCTAATAAGACCTCCCCTTGGGAAAGTCCCATAAGAAAAAAGAAGAAAAGCTCATTAGGACCCTCCACACGACCGGCGACTGTGTGAACCCTAATTACTGCACCTGAATTATTCTTTTCTAGTTGCAAAGGAAGGAATCTCTAAGGTCCTTATTAAAACCTATGAAACTTCTAAAGAATGGTAAAACGAGAAGGCCTGAGTCTTTTTTGCATTGACGGGAACATAAATAGATCCTGAGAGCATCTGAACTCCGAGCAGGTCAGCCCGGCACTGCTTCGCCCGACATTCCCCTTTGAAGGGAAAGCAGTGAGTGGAAACTCTGAGTTTATAGACTTTATTACTGCCTTTGATCTTCAGCACCACCCTGTTGAGGTAAGTATTAGCTCACACCTTTGAACAAGGCCGAGTCAGAAAGTAAGAGGGAAAGTGAGAAAGGCATTTGGAAAAAACAGGGCGGGGGACTTTGTGGTTGGTTCCTTCTTGCGTTCATTGCACAGAGATTTACTAGCTATGGGGACATGTCAGATGTGGTGCTGGAGATGCAGATATCATAGTGGGCGAGACAGACGAGGCAGAAATGTTTATGGAGCATGTAGTCTAGTAAACATTTCTTCAGGGCCTGCCCTTGCCCCTGCCCAGGCCCTGGGCAAAGCCCAAGTGGGCCTGGGTAGGGGCAAGGGCAGGCCCTGAAGCTGGAGCTTAGCAGGAGGCTGTGCAGTCCTCCTGTGAGCTCACCACCTCGGCTTGTGTGGCCGCAGTCGGGAACGCTCTCCCTGCCCTGGTGATGGTCTATTTCATCATCTTTCTCTCCCCACTGGCCCCAGAGCTCCTCAAGGGCAGGACCGTTCTCTGCCTGGCCCAACAGTGCGTGTGGCACATGGCCCCCTTCACACAAGCATGGTGTCAGCGGCTGAGGCTACAGACAGGAAGACACCTGGGCCCCCTCTTCCAGAGATCTGGAGTTCAGTGGGAAGAAAGATGAAGAAGGAATTATTCTGATGGGATGAGTCTCAGGGAATGAATAGGTACTCACGTGGTACAGAGGAAGAAACTCACGGAGAGGAGAAGAACCAGCAACATTTCAGGGGCACGTGGGGGAGAAAGAAGAGCATTCTGGACAGAGCCAGCCGAGTGTTGGCACGCACACACTCAGCACTTGTGGACAGGACCAGGTAGTTTTGCCCTTGGTGTCCATGGTAGAAAATGACCCTCAGACATAAAAAGCCACAAAATGTTTGAGTGAGAAGCAGATGTAGAGATTAGTTTAGTCCACTTGTCACTGGAGATAGAAGTGATTTATCGAGGTCACAAAGCTTTTGGCAGAGATGGGGTACAAGAAGTCTCCTGGTCTTTTTCACTATATCACATGCCCCCAGCCAATGGCTGTACTTTCACTTTAAGAATCCACAATGATCCCTTTCTCTAGCTCAACTAGAATCTTGTTGCCTGTAGTATAGAAAACACTACGATTTCTAGCAAGTCATCAACTCAAATAGTTCAGGCAAAAAAAATTTTTTTGTCCTATACTTGCTGCAATTTTTTGTGTTGTTGTTGTTAAGCAGGCCCAGGCCAGGTTCAAACCCACCACCCCTGGTGCATAGGGCTGGCACTCTAAACACTGAGCTATGGGCACCCAGCCTTTTCTCTACTTTTAAGATTTAAAAAATCTCAATAGAAATAATGGTTAATGTTTTCATTTTCTAGGGCTTCCATAAAAAAAATGCCATAGGTTAGGTAGCTTAAACAACAGAAATTTATTTCCTTATTAGCTATGGAGCCTGGAAGTTCAAGATCAAGGAGCCAGTGAGGTGGTGTCCTCTGAGGCCTCCCTCTGTGGCTTGCAGGGGCCCGCCTCCTTACGTCCACTGTCTTGTTCTCTGAGGGAGAGACTCCGGTGTTTTCACGAGTCCAGATTTTCTCCTCTTATAAGGATACTAGTTGGATTGCATCAGGGCCCACCCTGATGGCCTCTTTTGAATGTAACCACCTCCTTAAAAGGGCCTTACCTCCAAATATAGTGACATCCTAAAGCACTGGGGGTTAGAACTTCAACATCTGAGTTTGGAGCGACAAAATTCAGCCCATCACAGTTCATTTCTTCACTTTCCCATCTCCTCTCTTGCAAGTCAAATACCCTCTGTCTTCTGGGAATTGGTGATAGACAATCTCTAAATGGCCTGGCCCTGTCCCTGAGCACCCAGGAGATGTGTGCTTGGGGCTGGAGAGAGCACACATCACACTGTTTATCACACTGTTTATGAGCTTGTAATGCTCATATCTGTGTTCGTGGTTAGATGGGTAAGTTCTGCCCAGGCAGAGACAGTGATGGTTTCCCCAGTACCTAGCAGAGAGGTATTTAACATAGTTTTAGTGGATGAATGAATTCAACAGTCACATAACAGGGAATCTGAAGTCTTTAAAGCAAACCAGAATAGCAAAGAACTAGATAATATTTAATCTTCCACATTCGTTGTAACACATACTCTACACATAGAAAGTACAGACCTGCAGAGTTGAGTCCTAGAGCAGGGATTTTACACATCCTTGTGATGTGATGACTCAATGTTCCCTGCAATCTCATAGAAATCTAGTAATTGCCTAATATTAAATGTATAGCACAGCTACTAAATGCCAAGGTCACGTTTGCTTGTCGCTTGATAGAGCACATTTTTCTTGTCTAACTCCTGTTTTTGTTCATGCTGATGGGAATCCACGTGTGGCCACACAGACACTGGCATCGAGATCTGATCTCCACAGTAGATCCTGGAAAGCCAGGAAACCTGTCCACCTAAACAGCATCTCACCACGCTCGGCACCCTGTGACGTGCAGATGCATTTAAATTAGGGAATCGCTCAGCAAGAAAAGCACTCCATGGGCGATGCCTGTATTCCCCAGGTCTTGCTTATTAATGACGGGGCCAACCGTCCTCCTACTCTTCTGTGCTAGGGGCTTCTCACATCTGCAAACTAAAATGCCTACAGGAGAAATAAAACCGTCAGAGTGGTTGATCCTTTTTTTCTTTTTTTTTTTTTTTTTAAAGAAAGTCATTCAAATTCACTGATAGTGGGTCATGCTTCTTAACTCAGCCATGGGGAAATCCCAGTTCATGCAAAAATAATTCTGTCTTCATTATTCTACAATCCAGGGGGTGTCTGTGATAATTTGAACACTCCTTTTGAAAAGGGAAGATAGACACATGTGTCTTAATAATACATTCCTCCTGGCCCTCCTGAAATGCTGCATTAGCAACCGTGTTTGACTGCATTGTAACCTGGCTCAGGCCCCTACTGAGGCTCTTATGGCCATTATTAATGCACACCCCTTCAGGGGCTGTAATTTGGGACTCAATTTGCCATAAAATTGTCCTATGTGTCACCTTAGTAATCGGAGATCACATGACCCGTGAAACACATTGAACTACACAATGGTGTCTCCTTGAAATGAATGTCAAATCATCTCCAGTGCTACAAAGGCACTAGCCATTGTGTCTGCAGTGGATTTCAGAGATGGTGAGGGGCTGAGAGGCTCCCTGGCCACGTTGCTTGTGCTGGGCCTCCAGGGCCCCTGAGCAGAGCCTCCACCCCATACACATGCTGAAGACTTACACACAGACCCTGGTACCCAAGCAAGCCTCCAGGTAGATTTTGATGGTACTCATCTTTTTAACCAAAAATCCATGTGATCTGGCAAAGGATTTTTATGCTAATTCCAGATACAAAAAGTAAACAAGATGCTAAGTCTGGCACAATGAAAGGTACTCTAACCGTTACAGAAACCCAAATCAAACCACAACGACATTCTTGTGGTTCAAGAAGGCTGACTAGAGACATAGGACACCAGTTCTCCTTAGAAAGAAGAATCAAAATTATGCATAGATAATCTACCTTGAGTAGACTCTCAAGGAGAAAACACTCAGTGGAGGACTCAAGGGGAAAACCTTATGCCCAGAAAAAGATGGGAACAGGAGGCTGGCTAGTCTAAGCTTGGCGAGGAGCCTGGAGAAACTCAGTTTATCAGGACAAGGGTGAGGGCGGTTTTGGCAGTCCTCATCCCTGCTGCAGATTGTTGGAATCTAAACTATGGGAAGGCTCCTCTGCCATCCTGCACCCTGATGCTAGCCTGGGAGGCAATTTGGAGAACCCTTGAGGGCATGTGCTAGACTGGGAACTTGTGCTGGGTCACTCATCCCTCCCCTACCCCAGACTCAAGTGGCTGTAGCTGGGAACTGTAGTGTGAGTATAGCCCTCAGGGTACTATATCCTGCCCTGGGACCCTCAGCCCTTATATCGCCACATGTTGGTAGCTCCACTGACATTTTCCAGTACCCACCTGGAGGGCTACAATAGCAGAGAGCTGGCTGGACCTAAAGGTGAAGCAGGGTCTCTAGCAGTCTGGCCCTCAGAGAGTGCGGCTCCCAGGTCTAGTCCTCAGAGAGTGCAGCTCCCAGGTCTGGCCCGCAGAGAGTGCAGCTCCCAGGTCTAGTCCTCAGAGAGTGCAGCATACCAAAAGGCTCTGGGACAAAGCTGAGGCATAGTCTTCCCAGAGCTCAAGAGCTCCCCAAGTAGAGCTATGAAATCTGGCTGCACTTCCAGCAGGGATACAAACTCTGTATGGGGCTCTACAAGCAAAAGTGATATCCCCCCAACCTGCAGGCCCAATAGCCTCAGTGCTCATGAGTGGAGAAGGAGACTTTTCTTCTCCCCCATACACCACTGCAGGCACAGACAGTGCTGCTGCCCCAGGAGGCTGGGACAAGTGAGCCTGGGGTACCCTGTCCTGGGTATGACTCCACTAGAGGTCCTTCCTCCTGCCTGTGCAAAGCTGCAGTGTGGCTGCTGCTGCAAAGAGCAGGAAAACCTGAGAGCGTGTGTTTGGGGCTCTGGGCGGAGCCTCCATGCCACAGCCACTGCTGGCCACCACAGAGGTTTGGTGTGGAACCACGGAGCTGGTGTTTCCCACAGCCTTGGGCTGCCCTGCAGTGGAGAAGCGATAGTGGTCAGTGCCTCATGTAACTGCAGATCCTCAGTGCCAGGACAGTGGCATGAGAAGGAAGCAGAGTCCCTCTTGCCTGCCAAGTCTGTGGCCAGGACCATGCCACCCGCCCATGCAGGGCCTCAGTGTCATGCAATCACTCATCCCTCATATATTGCACCAGCAGCCTGGGGACTCCTCTGCCACCTCCATCAGGGCTCACGCTTGCACCCAACATTGGGAGGCTTGCATGCAGGCCTCCTTGTCCAGCTCCACCCACCTCTGCCACCCTTTCCTAGTCAGAAGGCAGGACCCAGACCTTTGAGCATGCTGTGGCCACAGTCACCACCTGGGACACTTCTCCTTATTAGCAAAGGTCAATCATAAACACTCCTGCTAACACAGTAGCTAGCTCTTACTTGCAAATGCCACCTACTGGCCTGGAGGTCAGCCTACAAAGCCAATTATAATACCTGTGGAAACAAGTGCTCAGTATTTGGGAAGGGGGAAAAGTTCACAGGCTCTACCACTACCATCAACCATGCCACTCTGGTGACCTAGCAGGCAGTAAGCGTGCTCACGTGCCTATTACACTGCTTCTACAACTGGCATTTAGGAAAGCCACTACACCAAGGCTATTTATAACTAGGGAGATCATACAGTCTCTAGCACTGAACACACCCAGGAGCAGAGACAAATGGCCCTATTCAACATACTTCACTGCCACAAACTCAAGAAAAAGAAAAAGTCCCATCCCAATGAAAGTAAATTCAAAAATAGGAAGAAGTGACTATTTCTCCATTCATTGGGGGAAAGATTCCCTGTTTAACAAATGGTGCTGGGTGAACTGGCTGGCAACCTACAGAAGACTGAAACTGGACCCCAACCTTTCACCATTAACAAAAAGTATTTCTTACTGGATAAAAGATTTAAACTTAAGACATGAAACTATAAAAATACTAGAAGAGAGCGTAGGGAAAACACTTGAAGAAATTGGCCTGGGAGAATATTTTATGAGGCTCCCCCTAGCAATTGAAGCAACACCAAAAATATATTACAGGGATCTGATGAAGCTAAAAAGCTTCTGCACAGCCAAGAGCACAGTAAGTAAAGCAAACAGACAACCTTCAGAATGGGAGAAGATATCTGCAGTTATGTTTGCGACAAAGGTCTAATAAGTAGAATCCACAGAGAGCTCAAACTAATCAATAAGAAAAGAACAAATAACTCCATTTCTTTGTGGGCAAGAGACTTTAACAGAAACTTCTCTGAAGAAGATAGGTGCATGGCCTACAGACACAAGAAGAAATGCTCATCATCCTTAATCATCAGATAGATACTAATGAAAACCACTTTGAGATATCATCTAACTCCAGTAAGATTAGCCCATATCACAAAATCCCAAAACTTCAATGCTGGCGTGGATGTGGAGAAAAGGGAACGCTTCTACACTGCTGGTGAGAATGCAAGCTAATAAGACTTTTTTGGAAAGAAGTTTGGAGAACACTCAGGGAACTAAAAGCAGACATACCATTCAATCCTGCACTTCCTCTACTAAGTATGTACCCAGATGATCAAAAATCATTTTACAACAAAGACATTTGCACCAGAATGTTTACTGCAGCCCAATTCATAATTGCCAAGTCATGGAAGCAGCCCAAGGGCCCATCAACCCATGAATGGATTAACAAATTGTGGTATATGTTCACCATGGAATACTATGCAGCCATAGAAAAGAGGGAGACTTCACATCTTTTATGTTTACCCGGATGGAGCTGGAAGATATTCTTCTTAGTAACATATCTCCAGAATGGAAGAAAAAGTATCCAATGTACTCAATACTATTATGAAACCAATATATAATCACCTACATATTCATATGAATAATAAAACACAATTATAGTCCAGAGAGGGAGAGGAGAAGGGAAGGTGGAAGCTGGGAAGAGAAAGGGTATTTGGTGGGACCTCAGCTAATGTGCACAATGCAATGACACCTTTCAAAACTATGAAGAGTAGAGTATCAATGTCTGACCACAACAAATAAGTAAGTGAGGTGACGGTTATGTTAAGCAGTTTGATAGAAGCATTCCACATTGTATATCAAATTAGCACATTGTACCCCATAAATGAATTAGTGTACACAGTTATGATTTAATAAAAAAAAAATCCAGGAAGAATGAGCCACAAAAAGGGTAAAGATGTAAATCTAAATGAATACTGACTCTATAAAAAACACAATTTTATAGGTTTAAAGGTATCTCTCCAGAGGGTTATCTCTATATAAGAGATGTTATCTATGTGTTACTTTTTGAAGTTGAATTGAAGGTACCGTGTCTGGTCAAGTGTATTTAGACATGCTATGCACAACCATTTTACCTGCAATTCACATACTTTTTTGGGAATGATTTTATTTCCAACAAGAGTTCTTAAAACGTGGACACTCCCAGCATGCAATGAACAAAGACAGCATGTAGATCAAAAGAAAGGAAATAAAGATTCTGAGATTTCTGTGTTATCTGGGAGAAGGGTAAAAGTACTAAAAATCATTGGACTTTGATAGGTCAAAAATGCCTGATGTAATCTTTGAGTGATCACTAAAAAGTAGTGTAACTGCTAACTGCAACAACAACAAAAAATAGCCAGGTGTTGTGGCAGGTGCCTGTAGTCCCAGCTACTTGGGAGGCTGAGGCAAGAGAATCGCCTAAGCCCAAGAGGTGGAGGTTGCTGTGAGCTGTGATGCCACAGTACTCTACCGAGGGCAACAAAATGAGACTCTGTCTCCAAAAAAAAAAAAAAAAAAGAGAGAGAAAGAGAAAAAGAAAAAGAAAAAATCTGGGTCAGGTGCAATGGCTCCCCTATAATCCTAGTACACTGGGAGGCCAAACTGGGAGGATTGCTTAAGGCAAGGAGTTAGAGACTAGCCTAAGAAAAATAATGATACCCTATCTCTACCAATAAACAGAAAAATCAGCCAGGTGTGGTGATCACCACTGCCCTATGGCAGGGGTAACAGACCAAAACCCTGCTTAAAAAAAAAAAAAAGTCTTGGCTCAGCGCCTATAGCTCAACCGGCTAAGGTGCCAGCCACGTACACCTAAGGTGGCGGGTTCGAATCCCCAGCCCGGACCCGCCAGACAACAATGATGGCTGCAACCAAAAAATAGCCGGGTGTTGTGGTGGGCGCCTGTGGTCCCAGCTACTTGGGAGGCTGAGGCAAGAGACTCGCTTGAGCCCAGGAGTTGGAGGTTGCTATGAGCTGTGAAGCCACGGCACTCTACCCAGGGGG
>CAUYTI010083107.1:0-22585 GCA_963575145.1 Galago senegalensis
GGTACAATGTGCTGGTTTTATATACAATTTGAAATACTTTCATCAAACTGGTTAACATATCTAAGTGTAAAATATAAATGTCTTAACACAATAACTAAGAAAATGCAGTGAAGGTTGTGTTGTTGTTGTTGTTTGAGACAGAGTCTTGCACTGTTACCCAGGCTAGAGTGCCATGGCATGAGCCTAGCTCATAGCAACCTCAAACTCCTGAGTTCATATGATCCTTCTGCCTCAGCCTCCCAAGTAGCTGAGACTACAAGTGTCACCCACAATGCCTTGCTACCATTTTCTACTTTTAGTAGAGGTGTGCTGCTCAAACTGGTCTTGAACTCCTGAGCTCTAGAGATACTCCTGCCTCGGCCTCCCAGAGTGCTAGGAATACAAGTGTGAACCACCACTCCTGGCAGAGCCAGACTTTTTCCAGTTGTTATTTGTATCTGCTGTCTTCACAAAGCACACAATTACCTTTCATGTTTATAGATTTTTAGAGTTTCTAGTACTAGCTAAAGTAAGTAAATTGCAGCAGTTTCATCTTGTGACACTTAATAAAATCATGGCAAAATTGTTCGTACTCTTGTCAGGCAAACCACGCCAATCTTACTCTCTGCCTTGTTCTTAAATTCCCAAAGTCACACCTACCTTTTACAGTGCTTACAAAGCTCTCTGCTTATGCTCTGTGTCTGTCTTCTCACTTCCACTGACTGTAAGATTCACTCCATGAGCCTCGAACCAACACCCCAGCTTATCCAAAGAGCTGTAGTTAGTGAATTCAGGGTTGCAAAAACCGATGTAACCTTTTTTTGAGGGAGAATTTGTTGAGGGTTTATTTTATAAATCTTTTAAAGTAAAAGATATTATTTTGCGCTGTTGCCCAGGCTAGAGTGCTGTGGTGTGAGCCTAGCTCACAGCAACCTCAAACTCCTGCCTCAGCCTGTAGAAAGATTTATTTTATAAATCTTATTTGTGTACCTGTCTCTGTGTAAATTTTCTATTATATTGCCTCTTATAACAACATATTCTCTTGTTTTTTTCTTTTGTATCTTTACTCATTTTCCCCAGCCAATTTTTTTCTCTTTTTCCCTTCCTTAAAATCTTTAGATATTTGGATGTCTTTTCTCATTATGCACACTCACCCAAAACAATTTTAACAATTCCTATGTCATAAAAAGACTATGTATTTGTAAAACTTTCCAATTATCACCTCTATTTCTGATCTCTATTCTAAGCTTCATACTCTTATATGGTAACTTGACATATCAGTTTTGACGACTAACATACATTTCACAATTAAGATGCCCCAAATAGCACTCTTGAGCTTTCCATTTAAACCTCCTATTATTCCATATTTGCCCCCTTTTCAGTACCTGGCATCAATGATGTGAGCCAGGAACCTGGAAACTTCACTTTCCACCACCTGTCTTGTACCTCACAACCCATCTCTAAGTTTAATCACTGATTCCCGTAGTAAGTTGCATCACATGATTCCATTGGTTCCATTCTCACTGCTTTCATCTAGCTCCTCTCATTGTCCTCTCATCTGAGCTATTGTTGTAGCATCCAAACAGCTGTGTTGTGTCCGTCCTTACCCCCATCTACAGCACTCTGTTCACCCAACAGCTAATGGATATTGGCTCAAAAGTAAAGAAGGTCATGTTAGTGCAAAATCATAGAATGGTTTCTTTTGGAATTTAAAATAAAATCGAAGTCTTTATCTTTAGTGAACCATTTGGATGTGATCAAGCCCTTATTTAATTCTTGTTACTCATTTCCCATTATTCTTTATCAATGTCCTCCCTGTTTCAGTCACACTGGTCTTTTCAGTCCATGCACAGTTCAAGTCCTTTTAATCCTCAGGACCTTTGAACATGCTATAAGGTCTGTATTTGGTAATTTTGACTTTTACCACTCAAAATCCATGCAGGTCCATCACTCAGTATTTTTCTGAATTCATACTCACATTGTCCAGTTATTTCTTTCAAAGGAGGTAACACAAGTAGCCTTATGTTTATTCTTGGATTATTTATTGTGTGCCATACATACTGGATTATAGACGTCATCAGGCCAGAAACTAAGCCATGTTTTTCAATGGCACGAAGTAAACATGTGACATAGGGTCCACGTGGCATGGCTTTTAAAATTTTTGTCTAATTTATTTTATCTCTGATATCATTTACTGGCACCTTAGTTTTAACTTCTTTAGCCTTACTTTTACTTCACATCCCTTTTATCTATGCCTGGTCTCATCCTTCTTGTCTTTGAAATACGATTGCCCAATCTGGGTAATGTTTTGATGACGGTAACTCCAGAGATTCTGGGCAGGGGCAGTGGTTGGATCTGTACAGCTAATTTCAACCAGATCCTCTTGCTGTAGATGGTTATGCCTGAAGTGAACAACAAGACTGCAGCATTTCCAGGCAATGATACCCATCTGGTTAGCCCTAAGGGAAGGGAGAACAAGAACCAGAGAACTGGCATGCACAAGGAGTTATTTCCTGACAACCAGAGACTTATGCCAAAACCTGTCTCAAGGTCAAGTGGCCACGTAATCAGTATATCACAGAAAAGCACTTTCTTCTTTAAAAGAATACCATCTCAAACAAACAAACAAAAACTAAACAACAAGAAAACCACAGAAAATAAAACACAAGAATCACTAAAAATTCCAGATAGCGAGTAAAAGAGAGAGGATTCAAACTCAAGAGTTCAGTGTCACTGTCAGTACCTGGAGGACACTGTCATATGAGGGAAATAGGTTGATCTACCTAGTCCTGGCCAGGGTTCGGTTTTCTCTGTAGACCCCCACATAGGCTGTCTGTGCTAGGGTGTCTAATGTCTCTTATTAATGATGCATGGACATGTTTCACTTATGTATTTATATTAATTACAATTTTTGCTCTGAGCCTTTACCATGGACAATGTAGCTCCCTCAGTATACTCTTCAAATTGCTACTAGCTGATATATATTTTTTTAAAAAAATGGCAAAAAATGTCTGAGGTGCTCTAATATTCTCTAAAATGAAAACTCTGTGTCTGCTTTCTTCTTGTGCCACATGGGATGTCCTTCATCATGATGCTGTGGTGGGTGACAGTAGAATTTCTTAGTGAAGAAAGATCAATTTCCTGTAACATAAGAATAAGGACTCCTATTAAGCAGAATGCATATTTTCATATTTCTAAGCCAAAACATTAAAAAACATATACTCAAAGAAATAATTTAAGCAAATTCAGTCACCTCATTAACAACAAATGTAGATTACATAACTATTGCAATAATTTGCTCTGTACAATTTTTGAAGTGATTAAAAAAACTCTAATGCCCCCCCACCCCCGAATTTCATAAGTGAAAATATTTGTATCAGTGACTCTCACTTCTCTTTAAATGGCAGTATACTGGCAAAGGGTCATTGCTCCTTTTAATTAAATAGTAGCTCATGCCCTGCTTTAATACACATATGATCCTGGGCAAATATACATTTACCTGCCTTAAGTCCATTTTGATCCCTCCCTCACTTTCTTCAGGACCTATTGCAATTAACTCATTCATGAAAATGTTCCTGTCAACTTTATCTAAATTATCACCCTCTCTTCCACAGTTTGGTTTATTGCCTGGTTTCACATTTCTCCATACAGCATGACACCATTTGATTTGATTATATGTTTTGATTATCTCTCTACCTATTATTAGAATGTGAGCTTTGTGACTATGTGGCATTTAGTTTGTTCGATACTAACTATATCCCCTGATGAAAAACAGCATCTAGTATTTGGGGTTTGTTTCTGCAACAATATTTTTTTAAGTTAAAGTGGTATTTTATTTTACTTTTTTTTAATTGAGGGTATAAAGAATTAAGTTATGATGTATGCATTTGTTAGATAAAGGCCCTATGATGATTGTGTCATGCAGACAAGAGGTGTGCCATCCACCCTACCATTGTTCCCATTAAGTGGTAACATACTCATCCCCCTCCTGTCTGCCTCCTCCCAACTTGAATTGATTTGAATTTTTCTCTTATAAGGGTATATATTAGATTGTCTACTGGCTTCATATTAGAATTGAGTACATTGGATTCTTGCTTCTCCATTCTTGTGATCCTTTACTAAGAAGAATGCATTCCAACTCTATCCAGGTGAATATATAAGATGTAAAGTCTTTTTTAATGGCTGAATAGTACTCCATGGTATACATATAGCACAAGTTGTTAATACAGAAGTATCTATGTGTATTTGTGTTGCATCTTAGGTTGGTGGGCATTTAGGTTATTTCCACATTTTGGAGATTATGTATTGAGCTGTGATAAACAGCTAGTACAAATGTTCTTATGGTAAAATCATGTGTTTTTCTTCTGGGTAGATACCTAGTAATAGAATTGCAGGATCAAATGGGAGATCTAATTTGAGTTCTTTGAGGATTATCCATACTTCCTTCCAAAAAGGTTGTATTAGTTTGCAGTCCCACCAACAGTGTAAAAATAAGTGTTCCCTTCTCTCCACAGTATCTAATATATATTTGAACAGGCAGGAAAATTGATGAATGGTTAAGGAGCACATACATAGATATTTAACATCATGAGTCCTTAGAAAATGCGTTTCTTTCTTTTCTTTTTTTTTTCTTTGAGACGGGAGCCTCAAGCTGTACCCCTAGGTAGAGTGCCATGGCATTTTAAACACCCGGCTATATTTTGGTTGCAGCCATCATTGTTGTTTGGTGGGCCCAGGCTGGATTTGAACCTGGCACCTTGGGTGTACGTGGCTGGCGCCTTAGCCACTTGAGCCACAGGTGCCGAGCCAGAAAATGCATTTCAAAATCACAGTGAGGCACCACCTCACACCAACTATGATGGCTAGACTAAAAAATGATACAGAAAAACAAGCGGTGGGGATGTGGTTATTGGATCTTTCATATATTTCTGGTCAGAAAGTATCAAGCATGATACAATCATTTGCATAACATTTTGGTAGTTTCTTAAAAAAAAATTTATGTAGGGATTCCACTTATATACAAAAGTGAAATAAAAAATGTATATCCATATAAAGACATGTATATGAATGTTGATAGCATCATTATTCATAAGAGCACCAAATTGGAACCAACCCAAATGCCAGTCAACTGGAAAACACGTAAAGAAAATGCACTATCTCTATGCAGAGGGATACTCCTCAGTAATGGAAAGGAGAACACTATTGATACACACTCCCATCCAGATGAACCCTTGAAAATATTATGCTAAGTTAAAAATGCCAGATGTAAAAGACTCATATGAATTATTCTATTTATATAAAATATTTACAAAAGAGGCAGTAGGTTGATTAGAGGTTGCTTAGGCTGGGGCAGAAGGGAAATGGCTATAAATGAACAGGAAATGCTTTGGAGGAAGGAAATGTTTGAAAACTAGATTCTGGTGAAATTTGTACAACTCCATAAATTCACTAGAAATAATCAAATTTTACACTGAAAATAGTGGAATGTTAAGGAATGGAAGTTAGACATCACAAAAAATCTGCTAAAAAAGCAGAACTAAGTAGGACTTCAACAAATATTTGTTGAAGCAAAGCATGATTAATTATGGACCTTAATAATGATTACAACTTCTGAAGGAAAAAAACACATGAAGTTATTTAAGTTTGGAATGGACGTGAAAATATATAGCCTTATGCTAATGATAATGTATTTAGTTATAATGTGTGTCTGTACATGTGCACAGGTATGTATGTGTGTTCGTGTTGCATATGTATGGAGTTCCACAATCTCAGGAAAGATTTGATAATGTAAGAGGCAAAATAATCTAAAATACATATGCCATATAAAGCTTTAGACATTATTATAAATTAGAAAAAACAACATACATGTTAAGATTCCATTACAACAGTGGATTTTAGAGAGATCAATTTTACCCATCCATTGTCCCCAGATTCATCATGGTGGTTTGAAGGATAAAGGTTTAATGAAGAGGTGCTTCTGTTGTCTTAATGGAGTCATCAAATGACCAAAAATTTGCTGAGATTTGATGGTCTGCTGAGGACACAAGGACATGAGGCCTCTGCAAAGTCTCACTGCTCTAGGTCACTGTACTGATGCACTCTTTTCCTTTTAAAGTTTGCCCCCAAAGCTCATAGTAATTATTTCCAATGATGATAAAAAAACATGAGCATATAACATTCAGTGGAAAGCATGAAAATAACAAACTTAGACTGTGATAAATAATTCCTATAAAGTCAATATTTATTAGAGAAATTCTGTTTGACTTCTAAAATGGAGTTAGGGGGCCAGCTGCTCACACCTATAATCCTAGCACACTGGGAGGTCAAAAAGGGTGGATCCCTAGAGACCAACCTGAGCAAGACCCCTTCTCTGCTAAAAATAAAAATAAATAAAAAATAAATAGCCAGGTGTTATGGCAGGTATCGGTAGTCCTAGCCTCTCAAGAGGCCGAGGCAAGAGGATTGCTTGAGCCCAAGAGACTCAGGTTGCTGTGAGCTATAACACCATAGCACTCTCCCAGGGTGTCAGAGTGAGACTCTGTCTAAAAAAAAAAAAAAAAAGAAAGAAAGAAAAAGAAAAAGAAAGAAAAAAGAAATAGCATCTATGGGTTTAAAAGTTAATTTCAATAGTACAAACATGTTTTGTAAATTAAGCTTTGGCTTTAATTCCTTTCACTTAAAATGTTAAGTCTTGGTTTTTCCATTTTAGAAATCATTCCAGGTCTCATCATTTCCTCCATAAAAGGAACAATTGAATTATGTTACCTTATTCCAGCTAGTGAATATTAGACATTGCTTTTTCCCCCGAGTATCTCAAAGTCAGCTAACTGTTATTACTCTGAACCCACGAATGATAAAAACCAAGGAGTGGGTTTGTGAAAAGAAAAAGGAGCCTGAGAACAAATGGTCAGGCTCCTGTCCTCAACTACCTCTCTGCTATGAGATCATCACCATTGAAACCATTTTTCATCGTTTGTAGTAACATGCAATTTAAAAACATGACTCATAGAAAAGGAAAGGAACATAAGCTTATTTATTTTTAGAAGGCAACAGGTTGAGAAAATGATAACCACTTTCATGTTATCTGAACATATAGGATTTGGGAACTGATTTCCCTGATGAGAGGCCTCTCCCACAAAAGCTGCAGCGTTTGCCATTTGTGGGCAGATGTGTGTGGGGAATCACGACCTGTTCAAGGAGATTGAAATGTTCTTCTCTCCTCACATGGATCCAAAAGACTATCTACCAGAATTTGCTAATTGGATATTTACTCTCCAAATTATTTATATATCTACCAAAGTGCTTTGACATTTTTGGCATGAATTACTTTGGATAAAAAGAAATATGAGCTGTAAAATAATAAGGTGGAAAATAGCCCCTTAGTGTGTTGGGTCTCTTTGTGAACAGCCAATCTCTCTATTATTTAAAGTAATTTGAATCCTTTCAAGATGATACGTATGGGATACAGAGGATAGAACAAAGCACAGGAAACCAATCATAACAATCTCCTTCACATTCACATTTACTGCAAGATGTGTCCATTTGTTATTCATTGAAGGGGGTTTAGTTAGAGGTGTGCAAGATAGACCTCATTATGAGGTGATTTAAGTGTTTAGAAATCTTGTGGCTTGAAACCAAAGGAAAACATCAGAGAAATGTTCTAAGATACATGAATAAATGACCTTTTCAGAGGTGAGTATAAGCAGACATTTAGGAACATACTTCTTAAAATTATAGAGTACTTAGAGCAAATTCTTGAATAGACATCTGTAAGGACAACAGTTTTGGCTAGTATTCAAAATGGCAATAGTTTGGTATGTGTCTGCCTGTACTCCCACTTCATTTCCATACATTCCTATAAAATAAAAACTTACAATGAAATATAAAGTATCCGTTATTCAAAACTTATCGAAGTTATTTTTCACCTGCTGACTTTAACACTTTGGAGCAATTTCAGTTGAATTTTCAACCTTCTTGGTACAACATGAGTTCATGACCTCTTCCATATCAGTGAAGAAGGGCCATGTGAAGTTCAAGTTTTGGAATCCCTGGAACAGTCCCAAATTGTGTAAGAGTCAATTTATAACATTTCAGTTTAGAGGGCAACAGATAGGTCCAAGAGGTAAAATACTGAAGGTGATGATGTACATTTCTAATTTGTGCTGGAATTTAAGCTCATGTAATGATTCCTAGATTTTTGTTCAAGGACAAATGTTAACCTATGATAACATTTTTTTAAACATGTGGACTGACAATGTAGTGATTTTTTTAAAGTAAGTTATAATGACTCATTTTGAGAGTTTTCTTAGTGTACATAATTCACTGTGTGTTTATTTGTATACATGCATATATAATACACATATTATATATTGTATATGTGTATTATTGTATATACACATACGTATATACATGTACGTATCCAATATGGCAATCATTAAAAAAATCTCCTATTTAATGAAATAATATTTAGTATCTATTTAATTAAATTAATTAAATAAATCATTGATTTTTAACATCTTTATCCTATAAAATTAATAGTCCGAAAACTTGGATGGAAATTCTGGCAGGGCATGGGGGCTCATGCCCGTAATTCTAGCTTGTTACCAGGCTGAGGCTGGAAGATTTCTTGAAGTCAGGAGTTAAGATCAGCCTGAGCAAGAGACAGACCCTGTCTTTGCTAAAAATAGAAAAGTTAGCTCCATGTATTAGCACACATCTGTAGTCCCAGCAACTTGGGAGGCTGAGGTAAGAAGATCATTTAAGCCCAGGAGTTTCAGATTGCAGTGAGCTACAATGACACCGCCATCCTCTGACCAGGGCGACAGAGTAAGACTCCATCTTTAAAAAGGAAAAAAAGAAAGAATGGAAATTCCTTTCTTTAATGATCCATGAAATCTCAAATTTAAGACTCTAAATGTTAGGTTGACCCTCAGCAACAAAGAAAAGCCTGTGCTTTCCCTGTGGCTGCTCCCAATCGCAGTCCTTCACATGCATTCTGTTCTCGTGCTGTGTCCCCACCATCCTTTTATTTTAAATCTGGTGGTTTCAAAGGACGCAGTTTTATTTAATCATACTGTATACATTTAACTCACTGTTCTTTCTTTCCCAAGTTTCCTCCAAGTTAAGAATTAAAAGTAAAAAAATAGTTTTTATTCCTTACAAGACTTGTAGATGTACACTACCTAGTTTCTTGTCAGCGCTGCCTTCATGCTTATCACTGCCTAAAACTCCTGGCCCTGTCTCTGGATAGGATAGAGATTCCTCCACAGGAGAAGAAGGGGAGGGAAAAATGTAGCACAAGCTGTTTTTCCCACTAATATGCAATCCCTCGACTCATTACAGATGATTCCCTCTAATATTCAGACTCTTTATTCATCAATATAATTTCCATTTGGCTCTACAGCTGCATCAGACATTAATCAAGGGTTTTATGTCATTAAAGGGAATAATTATATAGGAAGATAATTTCTTTTTAATGTGCCTCATATGAAAGTTCTCATAACTCTAGATTCTTCATTTTGCTTCTTTCTTCAGACCTGCCTCATTCTAAAATAAATTTCTATGATTTTAATTTCTCCCAACTTTGGGGTCACCTCTCATCCTGCCCACGTGGATACAAATCTGTATAGAACCCTATCTGAGTTAGTTCAAGCTGTTAAAATAAATTATCATAGACTTGTGGTTTAGACAGCAGACATTTATTTCTCAAAGTCAGGAGGCTGGGAAGTGTAAGGTCAAGGTGCTGGCACATTGGATGTTTGGTGCGGCTCCCCGCCTGATTTTCAGATGGCAGGTCCACCTGGTAGAGAACAAAGGAAATTATCATGGAGGTCTCTTGTTATAAGGGTGCTAGTCCCATTGTCAGACCTTTATTCTTATGAGCTAAGGTCTCTCAAAGACCCATCTCCAAATACTATCACACTGAGGAGCAGAATTTCAACATAAAAATTATGGGGGGATATACTTGTAAACTTTCAGATCATAGCAGATTCCTGCTCTTATCTATTATCAATGTTATATTTCACCAAACTTGTGTTCTTTAGCCTGGAATTATAATTAACTTTAGCCTATGCAAATCTAGCCTTTGAATATTAAGTATCTCTTGCCTAGGTGATTTTTATAATTTCTTATAATTGATCCTGGTATTGAGAGAGTAATTATTAGATCAAAATATTTAAAATTAAAAACACACATGCAAAAAAAAAACAACACACACACATGAACATATACATAATACCAAAGACTAGGGGATATTAGAAGCAGTGTAATATTAATCTGTTTTCAAGAGACAACCATCTTCCTAAGTGTATTTTAATATTTGCAATACCATTCATGAAGACACATCAAATAGTTTGTGGCCACTGCAGAACCCAAATATGTTTTGGAATTACTGGATCTTAACTATGAAAAAGTAATGTTTGTTTTTACCTTGATTTAAGTGAAATTCTTAAAAAAATGTTATACTCTTACTACATTCTGGAAGCAAAAGATAGGTAATATGTTGGTTGATGATTCTTGGCACAAGGAATCTTCTAGGTTGAAAATGTGGATATTGTTTTACATTATGCTTTGAAATTAAATTTATCTAGAATTTTATTTTGAGAGTACAGAATTCTTGTGCAGAAGACTATTCTTTTTCTAAATCATCTAAAGAACAAATTTTTAGAAGTTTTGACTCAGAGCTCTTGAGTTGCAGGGAGATATAATATTTTTATGAATTCTTTGCTGTTCATTTGATAGACATTGCCATTCTTGGAACTTGTTGTATTAAACACTCTTAAGAATGATTATGAAGTACTTATGTTGCCAGTAGCTGGGAAATATGAAGGAGAGAGGGAAATAAAGAATATCTCTCTGCCCCTTCCTGAAGAGAATCACACTCTGCTTTCCTTTTACCTGACTTTATCAAAACTTGGTTCTTGATCTTGTTCTGAAGGATTTATCTACAGAACACTAAATGAAACAGAGAAGAACAAAGATGTACATGAAATTATTTTTAATAAAATCAAACAAGATTGCGTGTAGCAGTTCTCAATTTGACTTACTGAATTTCATGGCATATATACTTCCGTATGTGGACTTCCTAAAGGAAAATCTGAAAAATAGTCAACTGCAGCCCACACAAGTCCAAACTCTGAATATTACATGTTCTTCAGCCTGAGTTCGTGGGACTCATTGTGGCAATTCTGCAGTGAGTTATAGATCAATATTGTAAAGTTAACAATGATATGAAAAAAATTACAAACATAAATTTCAGTTTGCCATAGGTCAGTTGCTTTTTTTTGAGACAGAATCTCACCTGTCACCCTGGGGAAAGTGCTCTAGAATCAAAGCTCACAGCTCATAGCAACCTGAGTCTCTTGGGCTCCAGAGCTTGTCTTGCCTCAGTTTTCCAAGTAGCTGGGACTACAGATGCCTGCCACAATGCCCAACTAGTTTGTCTATTCTTAGTAGAGGTGAGCCCCCCCACTCTTGCTCAGGCTGGGCTCAAAATTCTAAGCATAAACAATCAACCTGCCTCTGTCTCCTAGTCTGTCAAACTTAACTTACTCATCCTTTTTCTCCTAAATAGAGTGATGCCAGGAAAACATATATAACAGTATTGATTTTAGGCAGGCTACTGACTTATTATTGGTGAATTAGTGATTCTGTCTAGGCTGAATGTGAGAGAACTGATCCCACAGGATCAGGTGGCAATTGTCCACATTTCACACAGAGGCAGAGCACATTGTTCTTTATGTCTTTCTTCTAGTAGACGAGACCTGATGTATAAAGTGTGGGAAATGTGTTTGTCTGTGCCTACTCTAAGAGGAAGAAAGTCCAATTTTGTTTATCCCTCTCGTCTGCATGTAACACCAATGCAGCTGCAGTCTTTAGTTTGTTTATTCTTAAATTTGGGAGGAAGAGAGTGTCTAGACAAAAGAATGGTTTGTTAGCTTCTTGCCATTGTCTGTCAAAAGCTTGTTCTTCATGTCGTGATGCTGCCATTAGGTGTGTGCTCTTCAGATTATTAGACTATCCAAGTCACAGATAACATGTTCACTTATTTTGAAAAATAGTTGTTCTATCCAGCAATAAGAAAGCAAAGAACAAAGACACTTATAGTTTAAATATTTGAGAATAGGATCAAGTTGTTGTTTTCTTTCCCTTTTTTTGTGCTAGCACTGAGACAAATGTGCAGATAAGTCCAAGAAAAATATAAAACATCCAAATATTATGAACATAAGTCATACTGGTCTCAAAATCCCTACAAAATACATCATCATAACAATTGGCTCATATGTTCCTGAAATGAAAGAGAAAATGTTGAACAGCTTTGCATAGTCTATGAGAAAGATTATTCAAAGATGTTGACTACTATTATTTTTTAAAAAATAATTTTGCCATTTTCTTCAAGTTGGAAATGTTCCTGATGCTTACCTTCCAGCTCTTTGAGGGATCAGTTTTTCTTCATAGATGTAGAGTCATAATGCTGATTAGGCTGATAGTGCTTTAAGAATGGTATTGTAAAAATAAAACCATTTTATAAATTCTAGACAGCAATTTTACTCAAAAATAATTTTGTTTTATATGGCATTTCCTGTTGCAAATTATGCAAATTACCTGTTTTGTACACTTGCATGTTTCTCCACGTGATAGTGAAGACAGACAGGTGATATAACTTCTTATTTTACCATTCATGCTTCATCTACAAACTAATTTTCTTAAGTATTAGGAAACTGTTTTCCCAAACAACCTGAAAGAAAACTTAGCTAATGCTATTTATATGTATGATAAAAAACTCATGTTCAAAAATCACACTGGAATATGGTTCTAGGATAAGCGGGAATTAATGCAGAGTAGAATGGTAAATAAGCAACTTATTTTCATGTTGGTACAATTGAAAAGATATGAATGGTTTAAAAATTGAGTGTTTGATATGTTTCCTCAATGGAAGCTGGAAGTGCCAGAGATGTTGAGAGAAACTGTAATGAAGTCTCTGAATCTAGAAATTTTCTAGCGCCTTTTCAAAAATTACATTAAATTTATCCATTTCCTTTCATCGTGACCTATCTTTTCTATAGTTGCCGCTCCTGTGATCTCTTCTACGAACTACTGAAATTTTCTCATTGCTTTCACCCATGCAAATCTCCAGCCAATTGTCTACCAAGCGGCCAAGGCATACCGTTAAAAATTATGCTACTAACATGCCAAAAAGAGCAGAAATTGATGGGACACAATTTAAAAAGAAAAAATTTCTCCTTTCCAAACACACACACACACACACACACACACACACACAGAGACACGATACTAGTCAGAGCATATGGCCCTTTAAATTTGTCTTTGAGCTCGTTCTTTCCTGTTTCTTTTTTCCTCCCCTGTTTTTTGAATCAATTTTAGGTCAGATTTCATGGATCAGGTTTCATATTTTTTGGTCACTTTTGGATGATACATTGTTAAACTTATTTGCAAGATCAAGTTTGGTTATCAAATGGGCAGAAAATACACCCATTAAAAAAAATGAATCCACTTTTCTCCCTCAGCTTTGGTTTGCCTCATGGTACAAGGAGCAGCACTGAACATTTCTATCCCCGCCTCTGGGGCTCTTCTCCCTTTCCTCCTGCAGGCCAGTGAGGCTGACTTGGGATTCTCCAGATTTGGATTAAGGAAAGGAAGAGAAGCTATGCTGGCTGAAGCTCTTGTAACAGGAATGGGTATTGTCATGGCCCGATCTAGATTTCATTCTTTCTAGCAGAGCACTTCCTCAGTAAAATGCACCTTGAAAACTTCTAATTACAATTTCCTGGTGTACATTATTTTATTTCTCCTCTTAATGATTACTTAAGAGCAAAAACCTTAAGATATTTGAAGTTTTGGTTTCAAAGAAAGGTGACGGGGGTTCAGGCCACACAAATTTTACCTTTCCATTAGGTCTTAACACATCTCCAACTTTTAAGACAGTTTCAGGCTACCTTACTCTCCCAAGAAACAAGCACACATCTCTTGACACCACCATCTCTGGAAGGCCAGGACAGTTTTCCTCAGCTAAGAACCTCATGCAGTTGGCAAAAGCTTTTCAGCTTCAGGTATCTCCATCTAAACTGCGAGAGTCTACACCAGGCTTTCTGTTTATTCCTCCGTAGCCTCACTCACTTCACTTTAATTCCAGGAGAGATGACTCTCCACGTGCCACAAAATACAAAGAAACTATCTTTCTCTCTTCCGGCATTTTTGATATCAACTTCTTTTTCCCCTAGGTGAATACTGGTTTACGAGTAGTAAAACTATATTTGATCACATCTTTCTGTAGCTCAAAAAAGTGGAATAGTATCCAACTTTGTAATGAGGAGATACTTGGCACATACTATGTTTTGTTGACTTTTGAGGCCTCAGCCAAACAATAGCATTTTACTACCCTATTAGACATAGGAATCATGCAATTCTTTGCTTAAAATTCTACCAAGGGAAATCATTTAGGATTATGTTTGCTCGTGAGTAAGGAAGACTCAAAACACCAGTGACTTAAGTAAGAGAAATTTGTATTTTTATCTCAGATAACAGCATATATAGTGGGTAAACACTGATATTATGGCTCTACTCCCACAGTTCTTCTTATTCATTCCATCTTTTTACTAAAAATCATAAGATAACTTCATGGTCAAAGATGAGTGCTCCCACTCAAGTCATCCATCATATTTCAGCAAGAAGGAAAGAAAGCAAGATGAAGTAAAAAAAAAAAAAATAACAAGAGACATAAAACAACTATTCTTCAAAAAAAGCTCCTTGGGCTCCCAGTTGATGCACCTGCTTATATTTCACTGATACAAATTCACTTCCATTGCTACATTTAGCTTCAAGGGAAGCCAAGAATTGTGTTCCTCCCTCCTCCCTACTTTGAGTGACTATCACTATAGAAGAACATATACAGGTGAAAAATTATGAAGCTGTCATCAGTTTCGTTTAGCATTTAGAGTAAAATCTAAGTTCCTTGGTGAGGCCTATGGAATGCTAGACTGTCTGGTCCCTGCCTACCTTTCTAGCCTCATGAGATTCCCAACTTCTTTCTGAGCTTTAGCCACACACGAATTTTTTGTGTTTCTTTCTACATTACAGACTCATTCCAAGGTTCCACTTTGGGCACTTCTTTTAACTTAGAAATATTTTTTCCTTGGATCTTGCCATTGTTGGCTCTTTCTGGTTATCTAGACGTCAGCTCAAAATTTATACCCTTAATAATGCCTTCAACCAACTAATCTAGAGCAGTAAGTAGCTGTCTTCTCATCCTCACCATCACTTCTTATGATTCCATGTCCTTGACAGTCGAGGTGTCACTCTTTTATATGGTTATTTGCTTTATATTACCTGGCTCCTCACAATAGTCCCAGAATAACAAGAGGCACTCACTGCCTTCTTTGCCATTTAATCCTCAGTATTTACAACTCTGCCAGGCATATAGTAGGTACTTGATATTATTGAATAATGTACATATGCGTCTATTCATTTTTTCAAATGTAAAATAGGTGGAAATGAAAATCATATGCTTGAATGTTTTATAAAAGTGTTTTTATAATGTGGTTGTTTGTATTCACCCGTTGTTCTCTCCTAAAAGCCTTTATTACTTGGTTATTATTTTAACTGAAATAATCCTGATATTTGTCAGAATAATTTTTAAAAATAATACAGTTTTCAAGAACTATAGTAAACTACAGCTTACTTTCATTTAGAAATGTATGCTACATAACTCTGCAAACATTCAATAATTGTAATTTTTTATTTCAAAATACCATTTTACTTTCTTAAAAACTCCTAAAGTCATTTCTATTGCCCAATTAAATCCCTTAAAAATCAAGTGGTATTTCTTTTTCTTCCTCTTTGGTAGTCCTCATGAATTCTTAAAGCAAATATATTATACTAGTTATGATCTTTGATTGCATTTTTTGAGGCCTAGCAAGAAAGCATGCCTTTTATTTCATTGTGGATCATTCTTATTCCACTTTATGTGATTATCTCTAAAATAGTGTTGTTGCTTTTTAAAAGTTGAGTAGTGAGAGACAACCTTATATACACAATTGTTACTCTTATCGGTTTAGTTCCCTAAACTGTATTTGTACACTGATTTGCTGAATAGGGTTTTTTTTAATGAAGAGTTTATATAATAGGCAACATTAATTTATATTTTCTGAAAGCAGGTATTTCCATAAATAAAGTATTACAGATCTTATGTTTTAGAAGGTATCTATAAATAACTTGAATTATCTGATCATTTTGAACTAAGTATGTTTATCTATTCATTCAAAATACATGCGTGCCTACTGTGCAGCACCAATTCAAATCACTAAATTGATGAAACCTACTTTGTTTTCCGTAATGCTCACATTCTACCATTTTGATCTTTTTTTCTTTTCTTTTCTTTTCTTTTCATTTTGATCAATCTGAATGTCTACATAAAGCTTTCTGGAGAGAATTTATGCCTTTCCTTTTCTGCCCCTTGGGCAATTACCTCCTAGGTGTTTGAATTCTCCTGACCACTTTCATGCTCTGTGTCCCTGCTGCTTAAAACTGATGTGCATGTGAAGAGTTTCCTCTTCACAGTTTCATTTCTAGCAGGATACACTTTCTTCCTCTAGAATACCTTAGTGTTTTGTACCACCTCTCCTTTAACCTAATTCATTTTATCTCAAATCTGCAGATGTGAGGGGAAGTGTATATGTGTACAAATAATCAGACATTATCTTAAGGCATAATCTTTTTCTATTTAATGTCTTGATATTTCTATTTGATCGTAAGTATTTAGTGTGAAAAATCCTTGCATTATTTTCATTTTATCAGGTGAAATTCTAAAGACTGTCTTTAGTAAAAAATTCATAGCACTTATTTGAATATACTATATGAAACTTACTTTCTATAATGTTCCTCATGGAAAAAGATATTCATATTATCATTTCAATATGATCACAGGAGCTACATCAGTTTTTACTTACCTTTGCCCCCCCATCACATTACCCCAATTTTATATTCTTTGAATGAGGCATCTATATCTGGTTTTTAAAAGTTAAGATAGTGTGAATATGTATAAAATAAATAAAAAAACACACGAGACCTTTAAGGGTGCTGCCTGTTTCAAACTGAGAATATCAAGAAGCTCAGTCAGTTGAAGGAAAAGACAAAGGAGTAAGAAGAGGACTGGCCAACTACAGGGAACAGGGAGAGCACTGTAGGTCCGGAAGGTCTTCTTGAGGAAGAAGAAGATATCCAAAGATTTGTAACTTAATGAAAACAACTGATGATAAACATCTAATAATAATAAAGATATTCCAACATCAGCACAGCTATGGGGCATCCATAAAAATGAAATACTTAAAAATGCCCAGACGGGGTGATGGTGATCAGTGTTCCATAAGACTCCTGGCTGGTAAAGGTGCTGCCAGCAGGGCTATTTGATGCTTAGAATGGTCATAGTCAGCGGAGAATGCAGACAGCGGCCCCATTACCGTGAATTACGTAGGAAAACTGTTATCACGCCAAGGCAAAAGTTAAGAATTAAGGTTGCAAAAATGAGTTGAAGTAGCAAGGGCACAAGTTACAGAGATCTTAAACTAGCCTAGAAGACCTGGTGGGATCACCTGGCTAGGATTAGAGGTGATTCTCGAGGCCCCGGAATGGATTAGGAAGATAGAGCTGAAGGGAAAAAAGGTTGCAGATTTGGAAAACTGGCCAGAGACTGACATAGTCATAAACATATTTATTAAAATATTTTATTTCATGTATCATAAATACTATGTCAACATTCTTTGAGTCATCAAGTAATATAAATATACTTTATAATATAATGAGTCATTTAGTATACTATCCATATAATCTTAAAACATTGCCCAATTTCCTTATCAATTTCTTCTTTATCTGTGTAGCACTTGGCTGATTATATATTCTTTATTTTAAACTAAAATACCTTTAAATATTTAAATAGTTTTAACATTTAAGTGATTAGTTTATTGCAAGAGAGAAAAATGAGTAAGAGGTATGATGAATTAAATGTAGCTGTGGACGTAAATGCAATAAGAAAGCAATAATGTTGCTAAATCTTAACTTGATTCATATGCATGTCCTCCTCCTAACTTTTATGACTGTTTTTGCTGTTACAAGGGGAGATAAGCAGGTGCTTAATGAGAGACTAATGAGTTTCCCCTTTATGTAATCAGAAACAAGGAACTAATTTCATAGCTCCATGGTATGAAGTTATGGAAGTTCAATGACTCTGTAACCCCTAATATCTTCTCCAGAACCACCAGAATCTGGTTTTTGAGGGAATATTCATGGAGTGAATATGCCTTATTCTATGTACATCCTAATCACTCTGGGTCCAAGGAAAAATGAATAGTAAAGAAATCCTAACCTCAAATTGTCTATACAATATGTTTTTCACACATTGGCCAAATTCTTTCAAATAAATTTGTATGTAGGGTTTATTATGTTTAATTTGCATAGAAACTTATCTTATAACATGGCCAGCACATTTAAATGTTTATGTTGGGGTTTCCAACTTTGAGTCACAAGACTGTGCTTATCAACATTTTTCTGCCAAATCAATATTTTTATCTTTCTTTTTTCTCTCTCTCAAGCATGTATTCTTCCCTTTCCTTAATCACATATGAACATCTCAATTACCCATACACATGTATACTTAGAAACAAAATTTTAAAATTTGAAAAGAGAATATTTTATGTCAAGCATATTAAGATACCTAATGTTTTTTAAACATAAATTCAGTGATAATCCATAATTACTTCTAATTTTCTTCAAAGTTAAAAGTTTGAAAGGTGAATTATAACTTCTTCTTTTGAGGACATATTTACTCGACAGCATGGAAATACTCAAGGAAAATATATATTGTCTTTTAAAATACAAAATTTAGAAATTAGTTTTATTAGTCCCTTACTTTCTAGTAACTTTAATCTGTAGATGTTTTAAACTTTAGTCAGGAAACTCTGCTTTCACCATTCTCAAAGAAGACATAAATAAATTATTTCCAATTGGAATGAAGCTCATCTTTTCTATGGTAGGCACCTGTCTGTGGTAACAGGACTAAGCCCCCCACTTCATTATTCACATGCCACATGGCAGATGGTGGATGACAATGACCTTTAGTCATATTGTCCAGTGAGAAATTGAAGTTAGCTCATAAACTGCCAATCTGCTGAGCCATCTGGTCTTTCACGGTGGATTTTTTTTAAAGTCTTCCACATGGTTTAGGAAAATAATTTATTGACCATTTATGTTCTATATTTCTAAGACTGTCAACAATGATGATCTGTAAACATTTCAGATTGTACAACAGGATGGTATTCTTAAAAAATACCCTATGTAAAATATGTGCAGTATATCTTGTAGATATATACTTTTAGAATATTTAAGTTCCTTTTACATTAGATGTTTTGACATCTCATATATTTTCTAAAAGGGGGTGAGGTAGAGATAGAGTACAAATATGCTAAATGTGAAATTATATAACAAATAACTTTTACTTAGAATTATCCATAAATTTCCCCCAAATAATTTTGTCACTGTGATAAGTAGGTTGTTTGTACTTTTCTAACATATATTTTGGCATTATTGGGTAGTTTTAGGGTAGAATTGAAAGAATTTACACCAAACTTAAGAATAAAGGTATTGTAACATGGCAAATTATTTCAGTAAGTCCTCTTTCTAATCCTGATTTTCAGAAGGTAACTTCTAATTTTGGACATTTTAATATGAGGTGCTCTGAGGTGAGTTAGATGGTAGTGATGGTTGTGAAAACTTGGCGTATTTTATGGTTGTAGTAACCTGAAATTGATGTTCACTCTTGTGGAACTTAGAAATTAGTTTAATTAACCCTTTTACAAGGGAAGATAACATAGGCCAATTTTTCTCAAAATAAACATAATACATCAAGTCTTATATAAAATGACATCTGTAATAATTCCTAAAACTAATATATCAATCAATTATTTTCTGCAAGCAAAAGTAAAAATAATGATTATACCTACAGATAGCTAACCCTTTACTCAAACCAATTGTTTCCTTGGCAAACAGTCAATATGACTTACTTCTTTGTTTTAAAAAAATATCATCATCATTATTATTATCTTATAAAACAAGGACCACAGACAGGAACAATTCATATTCTTTTTATTTTTATATTCTCTCCCTTTTCTCCTCCTCGTTGTTGTTTGTTTGTTTGTTTGCTTTGGATTTTTTTCCCCGTTTTTATCCCATCTCTATGGCTGCTAAATTGGTGACAGTCTCTAACTTTCAGGAGATTGCCAGATGAGAGAAGTGTAAACATGGGGCTTGACTTATCCATTTCCTGGCATTTTTCTGGAGACCACCTTTCACTATGATTATTGCAGTGTGAAATGAATCCATCCATCTGTCTCCTGGCTACATTACAGGTGCTGTAGCCACAGTTTCCAAGGAGGGATGATAATAGGAAATATCATATAAGTGCCCAAAATGAGATACAGGAGAGTTAAGTTATACTATAAAATGTGAATGCTTGGAAGTGCTTTCATTTGAGACTCTAATAGCTTCTTCTTCCTCACCCACGTGTAAGGCGATAGAGTACCCCAAACCCCAGTCACATGTTTCACATATGTACATACTACCTTTAATACTATTTATACTATTTTATTTTAAATTGACTTGTTGTTTGAGACCTGAAAATATATACATACTTTTTATATATAAATAGAAGAATAAAACCACTACCTACTATACAACTAAGAATAAATAAAATAAAAAGAAAAGAAAGTTCATATAGATATTGTTGCCTATCAAAATCTATCAGAGATATTGTTGCCTATCAGAGACCTTGTATTTACTTAGTGAAAAGGGGAATTGTCAAATATTAGAGAAATATCCAGTCTAGGATATTTCCAAACTGCAGCTCTCTCCATAACTAATGTGTGTACAAAGGAATGTAAATAGAAATAAAAAAGCAATCATTTTCAATTCTCATTAGAGTCTGTGGCCATGGACATTACAGAGTCATCTCTCCATTTCACATTTTGGTAGCCTGAAATACACGGTAGACATTAGAGTCAGAATCTGAGTTTTGCAATTTTCCAACTTTGTGTTTGTAGGGAGCTCACAATTGCTTGACTTTCTTTATCTTTAAAAAACATTACTTATCTTGGAAGGTCTTGATGAGACCAGAATAAGGATACATGTAAAAAGTTTTTTTCTTATAGCTGCAAGTTTTTTTGCAGGTATGCATGTTTCTGTAATAATTGTAGTTACAATAATTGCTGAGGACAGAGTATCAAATAAAAATATAAAAATATTAGTCAAAGGATGCTAATTTAGCACACTGCCCAAGAAGCTTCTTGGTATTCTGGATTTTTTTTAAATGAAGTTTACTGTGACATGTTTATGGTTATCTGCCATTATTTTTCTCTTCACTTGTGCTGATTTTAGATTCAGGTAAAATATGTCATAATGAACATTAGTTGTAATAAATCACAGAATAAAAAAATTACTTAGTGAAATTGTGTTTTCCGAGGATAATCTTAATAATATTTACCATCCCACATGCCCTACGTACAAGGCAGGCTTTGGGACTGTTTCTTCTAAGTGGAAATAATGCAAGGTGACTTCTGAGGGCAAGTCAAAAAGCTCTGAACCCCTATGGAAGGTGGCTTCAGGGTGAGAGAGTCCCAACTAGCTCTCACAGAGAGACCCATGAGGAAGCCCTGAAAAAAACAGAAAAGCAGGAGGAGCCAGGGCAAACCCAGGGTGCTCCTCATCTCCTTCCACTGCCCCAGCTGCAGGCCAATCTCATAGCCGCATGAATGACCCAAAGCCAAGAACCCAGCCAAGCCTGTCCCTCAGCAACCAGAAATGATGGTACATGGTTTGTAATGTTTTAACCAGTGAATTGTGGAATCCTTTGTTCTATACCAATAACTAACCAGAACAAATTCTAACATGACTTGATATTTTTGTGTGCTTAGCCATACACATACCTAAGTGCAGTTTCCTTTTCTCTCTCTCTCTCTCTCTTTTCTTTTTCTCAGATAGCAATAATAGTAAGCTATTGTTCTCTCTGGAAGTCACAGTTTTCTCAAACATTATCTTCTAGCAATACCAGGACCGGTTTCATTTTTCTACTTTATTTTTGGCAGTTATTGTTTTCAATACTTGTTATCAATAATAACTAGACTTTGGAAGTATGAGGTAATTTTAAATAGAAATTCACAATAATTCTAGATTTTGGGTTATTTTTTAAGTGGAGGTCAATTTTTAAATTTAATTTGCATAGTACTGAAAATAATCAGAAAAATGCTGACATTAAAAGAAGATCATGAAGAAAATAACGCTCCCATCTTGAAGAGAGTCTTTCCCAATATCTAATCATACACATGAAGGATATCTGGATTATTCTAATTTTTCTTTTCCATTGCAGAAGTCCAGAGAAGAAAAAACTAACTGGAAATAATAGATCACATTTTTTTTTTTTTTTTTTTTTGAGACAGAGCCTCAAGCTGTCCCCCTGGGTAGAGTGCTGTGGCATTACAGCTCACAGCAACCTCCAACTCCTGGGCTCAAGCGAGTCTCTTGCCTCCGCCTCCCAAGTAGCTGGGAC